>JAVTVY010056874.1:0-31080 GCA_036873755.1 Hanleya hanleyi | reverse complement strand
ACGTTGAAAACGAACAAGGTCCAACGAACAAAGGAGACGGTCATTATCACTATGAGCTTTGTCTTTTGTATTTTAGTATGAACTGAGCGTCACGGGTCAGTACAAAGGTACATATATATATAGTTGGAGACAACACGAACGTTGAAGATCTGAAACTTCAGGTACCGTATATATTCTTGATTAAACGGTTATTAGTGAACCGAGTGTTGTTGTTGTACGTTGTTGAAGAGTATTTTGATTAATGTTGAAACTTTGATTATTAAGTTGTATAGCTCGCCTAAAAGCGTAGTATGTGATAGCAATTTCCGACCGTTTGTGTCCGCTCTATATCTGAGACAGTCTTCCAGGTACAGTTCCACTTTTTTTGTGTGAGTGGATACCCTTGGTGTAGTCCAATAGAATGGATCGTTCAGGCTCTTGTTTAATATGCTGGAGTTATTGGGAGGCAGAACGTCCTATAGAAAATGTCATTTTGTCCATGGGAGCCATGCTGATCGCCACACCGACCCCTAAAAATTCAGTGTTTTTGTCGAAATACAGCAATGCCATGTCTACTCACCATGCAAGAACTGTTCTATTGTATGTTTTCATCCAAGTCGCACCACTAGTAATTATGAATGGGTCCGCAATAAATTATATCACACCATCAAAGTTAGTGTGTCGTAAATTCAGCAGCCACTTTCTCTCCTGGAAGCATGGTGTAACGTGTACGAGCAGGACCAGTCGTGGTGTTTACGAGAAAACGAATCAATAACCGGGATTGCCCACTGGCATTCTGGCCGTCACCGTCGTTAACCCCTTCACTAGTAGAGATCCGGGGCTCGAAGAGATGATCACAACCCTACAAGGATGACTGACGCCCATGTAAAGGTCTATTATGGTATATTCTGCACAAATAGTATACACGGTTACAAATAATAGCGTAGAACCGCGTGGCTTAGACAGAATGTCTAAGGAGATGTAACGTTATGATATTTACATGTATGTACAGACACTAGGGGAGTGTATGCAAATAAACTTGATGTATATATACACGTGATATGAGAGGGTGTGTGCATATAAAGTTAACGGATACGTATGTGGCCCTAGTTCACTAATCGTAATACTTAACCATGGGCTCGTTAAACAGATAAGGCAGAAAACCAGTGATTGTATGAAGGACTTGAGTATTTAATGTAGGAAGATAATGAACTAGGTCTAAATGAGCATGTCTACTGCAGGTTGAGGAGTTATATAAATGATAACTGCAGTGACGTACGTTATATAATATGACTGACTAATATCTACAATCTACTACATGTGACAATAATTATGCTAATAGGTGACCAACCATGACCGAGTTAGATGATGATGGTTGCAATCCTGTAATACAGAAAAGTAAAGATTAACCCAATCAATACTATCAATCATTGACTTAGCACCAGTTCTTAGTTAGCATTATAGTTAGCTTGCTAACTATAACACGCATCACAATATGCAACGGTCCATTACCAGTATTCATTACCCGCGACAGCATATAACACCACACATTATAGTTTACTTCAAAACTATAATTAGCATACATGTAAATGATATGCGGAATGCACAATACCTGCTCTGCATAGACAATATAACATTATAGTCTATTTATAGGCTATAACTAGCATTATGTAACCAATATGCTGGACGAATATTCTATGGCTTACAAAGGTACAAACAGTGTTAAAAATGCAATTGGAATACAACGTTGAGCAATAACATACTTGCAACTCTTCGGCAATTCCACCGGTCTACATGTACATGCATGTACAAATCCCAAACAATGGACCTGGTGGCTCACCCATCTGAAATCAAGGCACATGACTGCATGTAACACATACAGAATATACATAGAATCTACTGTAAAACCTACACAAAACATATATAAACTATACTGACTAGGCTACATGCAAACATCGTACATGTATAACATTCACAATAATAATACTACAATAGCATTACATAACTTTGGCACACACTTGTTACGAATACTTAAGGTACTTTACATAATATATAAGGATACTGCCAATAATCAAAGAACATTATCTGTATCATACAGGTGTCTCACCTCTTATCCTGGCCCAATCCCTGGAAATCAGGCTGACTGGGAATCAACTCGCTATACCATGTTATCTCAGACTGGCAACTAATACAAAAATAAACACACAGTCTAGACCTCCAGTGTCATAAGAACACCAACATGCAGTACTTGATACAATTAAATCAACTGCATTCACTAATAACCATTTCTAAATAAATCAGGACTGTCTCACACAATGTGCTATATCCCATATATATACTTGAATGGCAACATGGGCTATACCATACATACTCAATGTAAACACATGCTACTGCTTATAAAGTTGGCACAATTAAAGTTACAAGTTACCATGATTTTGCCAATAATAACAAGTTATATATCTTATAATTCTACCAAGTACAACTTAAACATCATATAATTCTAATGAAACAATTCCAGCTCACTTACTGTATTAATTCTGGTCTTTAGAGCCAAAACAGTGTTTTATGAAAAGATGCTGTGGTAGCCACGTTGTACAGAAGAAAGACTTGGCCACGACAGTCTCTCACATTACAGGACATTAACATACATCCCGGATACAGCCCTGCATTCCTGAACTGACCCATTTTCTATGCTAAAGCTGACTAAAATAACTATCTGGGACACACAGTGACCTACTCTAAAAATAACAAACATACAGTGTAAGCTGTATTAACAGAACAGCAGTGCCAGCAATACTTAAACCCTAGTTTTTGGAATGGGGAAAGTGACCATCAAATAATGACCGGTCACACGTACACTTGGTGTGTGCATATAAGGTTAACGGATACGTACACTTGGTGTGTGCATATAAGGTTAACGGATATGTATCCCTGGTGTATATATGGATAATAGAAGAGAATGTGTGCAGTTTAAGCTTGATGTTATATGGCAATAATATATATATAGGAGTGTATGCATATAGCTTTATAGTTAATATATTGCTTTATGTTTATGCGCGATAAGGGCGGCCTGGCTGCTGGCCCTTCTCTTCTGGGGATAAGGGCGGCCTGGCTGCTGGCCCTTCTCTTCCTCCGTCGTTGGAACATTACGGGTGTAACGCTCTCTCCAGGGATGGCACCCCGTCGTTGGAACGTTAAGGATATAACGCTCTCTCCAGACAAGACACCCAGTCGTTGAGACGTCAAGGCCCGTTGGAACGTTACGCGGTAACGCTCTCTCCAATATATATATACCCTCAGGCGTTGGAACGTCACGGTAGTGACGCTCTCTCCAGATATGGCCCCAAGTCCCTGAAACGTCACGGCCCGTTGGAACGTTACGCGGTAACGCTCTCTCTAGATACGACACCCAGTCGTTGGAATGTCACGGCAGTGACGCTCTCTCCAGAGACGTGGCAACCCAGCGTGTTCTTCACCCCAGTCATCGGAGCCTGACCCTAACTTGTCAGCTCACCAGTCTGCTTCCCGCACAGGTAAGTATAGCCCGGCGTCTCAACCCTTACGGCTGCTGCGACCCGTCTATAGGCACACCTGTGACTGCACAACTTCACGACGATCTCTCGGGTAAGTTTCACGCACCACTCACTCTCGGTGACCGTCAGGACAATTACTTGGGCATATATTGTTTTACCTTTTCATCTGGTACCGATGAAACATCATTACTGCATGTCAACTGTCGTTGGCGACCTTTTGCGACCTTCTACGACCTTCGACCTTTGGCAACCCGGTCGCAGGTCTGTAGATTTCACGTTTAGTCAACGTTTCTCGGGAGGGGAAGTCTGTCTGTGCTGTGCCTTGTCTTTTCTTTACTGTCTGTAACTTGTATCTTGTCTCTGACCCTGTCTGTTCTTTACCGGCTGTAATCTGTGCCTTGGCTTGACTGTACAGTCTGTAAATCTTGTTACCACTTTTACATCGGTAAAACGAAGCCCGCCTGCACCGTATCTTGCCTTTACTGTGCGGTCTGTGATCTGTATGTCTTGTCTTTTTCTGTGTGGGCTGTGCTCTGTGTATCTTTCTTTAATGTGTGATAAATACACATATCCTTCTTGTGGGATCTGTGCTCTGTAGCTTTCTTGACTGTATAATCTGTGATCTGTATGTCTGGGCTTGTACTGTACTGTTTATGATCTGTGTGTCTTGATTTGCTTGTAATGTGTGATAAATACACATATCCTTCTTGTTGGATCTGTGTTCTGTAGCTTTCTTGTGTGATCTGTGAGCTGCATCTGTAACTTGTCTTTTTGCCAGCTATACGCCGTCTGTGTAACTGTCTGCGACCTTTCTTGCTCCCAGAGCGTCCGGCCAAGTTTATCGATGTTTCCCGACGAAAACGGCTCGCCCGCCTGTGCCTTGACTCGCACCGCCCGGCTGTAATAACTGCGACCGTTTCCGTCCCGTATAGCGTTGCACGGCCATATGCACTGAATAAACAGGCTACACGATATGTCGTAGGATTATGGCAGGGGGAAACTTGGTTGATTTACCTCCGTATTTAGTGCAGTTGCATATTTCTGGGGGTGGAGGGAATCCCTAACTTTTGCCATATACCGCTTCACGGTCAACAAGATCGACACAAAATATTGTGGCTTTAGTCCCAGTGCAGCGGGATAGCACAGCAATAATGTCGAAATTATCAACCTACTGGTATAGACCTCAAAGCCTTATTTTATACTGAAGTTAGACCATGCAAGTTGCCTGAATGTGCTACGGGCAAACACATGTCTCATTACAGTATTACAATATACCCCACAACTACACTAGACATGCCACGCTGTCGTGTTCCCTAAACTATAGTATAACCACAAACACGTTTCCACACCGAAAATGCAAGCCGGCAAATTCTCATTGGATTGGCGTGTTTTTACAGGTTACGCTAGCTACAGGATTTGTACAAGCTTTTAGACTCCCAGGCCAAAACAACTGCATTTACGGCCCAACCGTAAATTACGCCAAAAATCAACAAGTTACAGGCTGTACCTGGACGCGCTTTATCCAGCGCTGTCTTTCTGGTCTCCCCCGCTCCCTCCGTCTGCTCGAGCTTATATAGCCGGGGCCACTCTTCACCCCCCGGAGCCATTGCGAACACCCGGAAAATCACCTTCACAGCGAAATTACAGTTCATAGTCCATAAATGGGAATGCCATCCCAGTCCATAGTCCGTAAAGAATTTTCCACATAAAAGGCAACACCTATCTCGCCCTGGTAAGCGAGAACCACGGGGGAATGCGTTTCCATCCACTGGCGCTCCCGAACTGGCTCTTCAATCCTTCCAGCGGTGACACACCCCCCTCCGATTCGAACAGTCCAATCACAAACGGTTAACCGTTACACTGCCCCCGCCTTTCCAAATCATGACCTCCCCGATATGGCCGTACGGGTCCCTCCGTCCAGGGTGACGTTACAGTTCCAGTTGTACAGTTCGAATCAATTTAAACAAAACTGCTCGCCAATTACGGGCCATCAGGGCCGGCGAAATCACTAGGTGGCCGCCCTCCGGCAGTCTGGCCGGGCCACCACGACATTAGGTCTACAGATTTCCTTCGCAGAATTACATGGGCGGCTAGCAGAGCCGCCCCACGACATTAGGTCCACTGGGCTGCACGCTCAGTTGGAGGGGTCGGGCTTCCCCCATCTTACGGTACACGGGCTGGGACGCCAGCACGTAGCCGTGCAACCTGGGAGGCTTCACCACTCGCCGACCGTGGGTCGTCGTGGCGTGTGTGGGGGCTGCCTCACCCCCGGCCACTTCCTCAGGCGCATCCTCCAACTCGCTATCCGGCGTTCCCCGCGGTTCCAACTCAAACTCGGCCTGCCAGGCCGGCTGTCGGATGACGCGTCCACTCCAGCTCGTCTGGGGCTGGCCTATGGATGGCTGCACGGCTACCGGGTGGGTCACGGCGTAAGGCTCTGCGTGAGCCGTTTCCGGTCCCTGTTGGTCGCCGCCGTCGTCACTGCCGCTCTCAGACGCCGTATCGGCACCCTCCACGTCCAGCCGCGGATAACATGGTTTGATCCGGTCGACGTGTACGACCTGTCGTCTCCCGTCGTCACTCCGGATCCGGTGGGAAACGTCCGACAACGCCGCCTCCACCACAAACGGTCCTAGCGACCGGTCTCGAAGCTTCCGAATCTGCCCTGGCCGGGTCACTACCGTGTGCAGGTAGACCTGGTCCCCGGGGACGAATCTTTGTGCCTTGGCCTTCAAGTTGTATAGACGCTTCTGCCGTCTCGGGGCCTTCCCAGTGTTTTCCCTCGCATCCTCGTGGACGTCGACCAAATGGTCACGAAGGTCCCCGACCCACGGCACTGGCTCCGTTCTCTCACTCGGAGGAGCCCCAACTGTCAGGTGAGCTGGTAGAGTCACTTCGCGGCCAAACATCATCATATTCGGCGTATACCCCGTAGTCTCGTGTGCGGGCGCACGGTACGCCATCAGTGTTAGTGGAATATACACGTCCCAATCGTCGGGGTGGCGTGCGGCACTAGCATGAAGCATCTGACCCAGAGTCATGTTGAACCTCTCAACTTGGCCGTTAGACTGCGGATGGTACGCCGTCATCCGCGTCTTCTTCATGCCGAGGATCCTACACATCCCCTCGAACACTTTGCTCTCAAAGATCCGCCCCTGGTCCGAGTGTATCAGGGAGGGGACACCGAACCGGCTGACGTACAAGTCAATCACAGCCTGGGCCACCGTCTCAGCCTCTTGGTCCGGAAGTGCAGCAGCCTCCACCCACTTCGTGAAATAGTCACAGACGACCACAATATGCAGATTTCCTCTCGTCGTCAGGGACAGAGGACCCATCAAGTCCACGGCGATACGTTCTCCGGGGAATCCCGTCATCATCCCGCGGTGCTGTCCTCTGGGTTTCTTCCCGGCCTGCTTCCTCCGACTGCACGTGTCGCAGCTCCGGCACCACTGTCGAACGTCACGCTGCAGGCCAACCCAGGTGTACTCTTGTCGCACCTTCTTCAACGTCTTGAACACCCCCAGGTGTCCTCCAGTCGGGCTGTCATGACATTCCTTCAGTATCCTCTTTTGAAGGGCCCTCAGGACCACCAGTAACTTGGCCTTCTCCCGGCCTCGCACGTCATACCAACGTCGCACCAGGAGGTCTCCTTCCAGGGCTAAGGCGTCGTAGGCTCCCCACAGCGCTTTCGTTACCCCGCTGTGTTGACAGACTAGGTCCCACCGAGGTCTGGTACCAGCCTTCACCCATTCAATCACCGGAAGTAGCTCGGGGTCTGCAGCTTGGGCCGCTGCAAAGTCCTCGTTGGGTGGAGAGATGGTCACAGCTCTCGCTGCCGCAGTCTCTCCGGCCTTGGTCTCGGAGGAACGACCACACTGTGTAAATGGACGTCTGCGTCTTCGGCGTGGTTGTCGTCTCGTCCTCTGCCCCCACCTTGAACTTAAGCGTCTCTCTCCTGGGAAGCGCCTCTCAAGCTCTTCCCTCAGGATAGCAACCTTTGCTCGAAGACGGGCTGTCACGTTCTCTTTATAATCTGGAGGTTCAGGAGATATATCTTCTCCAACTACGACTCTCGCAGCGGGGTCAGGGCGTCGACGCTGGGCGTCCTGGAACGCCTCTATTTCCACTGCGCCATGCACAGCCTCATCTAAGGACTTCGGGCGGCACTGCCAGACTTTAAACCGTAAGTCATCTCCAATTGCCTCAAAGAATTGGTCACGGGCCAGCATGTCCTGGACTGCCGGCGTCGGGATAGGCCATCTGGCTGAGTCTCACCAGAGCTTGGCCCAGTTCGGGTAGACCTTCTCCCGTTTGTCGACGCCTGGACTTCAGCTTGCACTTACACAGCTCTGTTTGGTTAAGCGGAGCGAAGCGTCTCTCCAAGGCATCACGTAGGCAGATGAAATTTGCTTCCCCTGGTTTCATCTTCAGACTAGAGAGAACCTGTTGTGCTGGCCCCCGCAGGGATACGGCCAAGTGTTGTCCCTTCTCTTCCAGCGTCCACTGGTTCAAGGCTGCGCAATATTCGAAATGTACCAGGTGATCTCTCCAGGGCGTACTTCCATCGTAGGTCGAAGCCTTAACCAACGACTTCCGGGAATCGGGAATGGTCGTGACTGTGGCTCCCCCACTGGTATCAGCCGCTGAATGGTGCCCTTCTGCGACCCGGTGGCGGCCCTCTGCGACCCGGTCGCCAGCTGCTGCGACCCGGTCGCAAATCGTCTTCCCGTACAGGCTGGTCTATGGGGGTTCTGGTAGTACCCTCTTCGGCCCTGGGTGTGGACGTGTGCG
This sequence comes from Hanleya hanleyi, assembly GCA_036873755.1. NCBI lineage: Eukaryota > Metazoa > Mollusca > Polyplacophora > Lepidopleurida > Hanleyidae > Hanleya > Hanleya hanleyi. Next base: position 22,777 of record JAVTVY010056874.1, on the reverse strand, counting down.
CTGGGGTTCCCATCATCGTCTGATTGAAGGTCGCCCGCATCGTCTGCATCTCTGCCTGTAAGCTTTTGAGGCCCTCTAGCAGCACTCGGATAGTCGACGAAGTCTCAGTCTCGACGATGGCGGGCGTTGACAGCTCGGACGGTGCTCTCACCGGACTCATGCCTTCTGTCATCGCCAATGTCGCTGAACCAGGTAACCCCCTCCTCAATCGCTCCCTCCCCTGTAGGATAGCTCGTAGGCCCGCTATGTCCGGATGCCTCGGTGTTGCTAGGGAACTCATGGGTAATGGAGTTGTCAACAGGACGTGGTTGTCCATCTCTAGTAGTCGGTTGTTCTCTTCTGTTGTAGATCAGGCCAATCCCACCGCTGCCACCAGTTTTCTCCGTGTAACCTGTACGAGCAGGACCAGTCGTGGTGTTTACGAGAAAACGAATCAATAACCGGGATTGCCCACTGGCATTCTGGCCGTCACCGTCGTTAACCCCTTCACTAGTAGAGATCCGGGGCTCGAAGAGATGATCACAACCCTACAAGGATGACTGACGCTAATGTAAAGGTCTATTATGGTATATTCTGCACAAAAAGTATACGCTGTTACAAATAATAGCGTAGAACCGCGTGGCTTAGACAGAATGTCTAAGGACATGTAACGTTATGGTATTTACATATATGTACAGACACTAGGAGAGTGTATGCAAATAAAATTGATGTATATATACACGTGATGTGAGAGGACACTTGGTGTGTGCATATAGAGTTAACGGATACGTACCCTTGGTGTGTGCATATAAGGTTAACGGATACGTACACTTGGTGTGTGCATATAGAGTTAACGGATACGTACCCTTGGTGTGTGCATATAAGGTTAACGGATACGTACACTTGGTGTGTGCATATAGAGTTAACGGATACGTATCCCTGGTGTATATGTGGATAATAGAAGAGAATGTGTGCAGTTTAAGCTGGATGTTATATGGCAATAATATATATATGAGAGTGTATGCATATAGCTTTATAGTTAATATAGTGCTTTATGTCTATGCGCGATAAGGGCGGCCTGGCTGCTGGCCCTTCTCTTCTGGGGATAAGGGCGGCCTGGCTGCTGGCCCTTCTCTTCCTCCGTCGTTGGAACGTTACAGGTGTAACGCTCTCTCCAGGGATGGCACCCCGTCGTTGGAACGTTAAAGATATAACGTTCCCTCCAGACAAGACACCCAGTCGTTGAGACATCAAGGCCCGTTGGAACGTTACGCGGTAATGCTCTCTCCAATATATGTATACCCTCAGACGTTGCAACCTGGCGTGTTCTTCACCCCCAGTCGTCGGAGCCTGACCCTAACTTGTCAGCTCACCAGTCTGCTTCCCGCACAGGTAAGTATAGCCCGGCGTCTCAACCCTTACGGCTGCTGCGACCCGTCTATAGGCACACCTGTGACTGCACAACTTCACGACGATCTCTCAGGTAAGTTTCACGCACCACTCACTCTCCTTGACCGTCAGGACAATTACTTGGGCATATATTGTTTTACCATTTCATCTGGTACCGATGAAACATCATTACTGCATGTCAACTGTCGTTGGCGACCCTCTGCGACCCGGTCGCAAGCCACTGCGACCCTTTGCGACCTTTGGCGACCCGGTCGCAGGTCTGTAGATTTCACGTTTTGTCAACGTTTCTCGGGAGGGGAAGTCTGTCTGTGCTGTGCCTTGTCTTTTCTTTACTGTCTGTAACTTGTATCTTGTCTCTGACCCTGTCTGTTCTTTACCGGCTGTAATCTGTGCCTTGGCTTGACTGTACAGTCTGTAAATCTTGTTACCACTTTTACATCAGTAAAACGAAGCCCGCCTGCACCGTATCTTGCCTTTACTGTGCGGTCTGTGATCTGCATGTCTTGTCTTTTTCTGTGTGGACTGCTCTGTGTATCTTTCTTTAATGTGTGATAAATACACATATCCTTCTTGTGGGATCTGTGATCTGTAGCTTTCTTGACTGTATAATCTGTGATCTGTATGTCTGGGCTTGTACTGTACTGTTTATGATCTGTGTGTCTTGATTTGCTTGTAATGTGTGATAAATACACATATCCTTCTTGTGGGATCTGTGTTCTGTAGCTTTCTTGTGTGATCTGTGAGCTGCATCTGTAACTTGTCTTTTTGCCAGCTATACGCCGTCTGTGTAACTGTCTGCGACCTTTCTTGCTCCTAGAGCGTCCGGCCCAGTTTATCGATGTTTCCCGACGAAAACGGCTCGCCCGCCTGTGCCTTGACTGCCTGTGCCTTGACTCGCACCGCTCGGCTGTAATAACTGCGACCGTTTCCGTCCCGTCTAGCGCTGCACGGCCGTCTGCGCCGAATAAACAGGCTACACGATACGTCGTAGGATTATGGCAGGAGGAAACTTGGTTGATTTACCTCTCTATTTAGTGCAGTTGCATATTTCTGGGGGTGGAGGTAATCCCTAACTTTTGCCATATACCGCTTCACGCTCAACAAGATCGACACAAAATATTGTGGCTTTAGTCCCAGTGCAGCGGGATAGCACAGCAATAATGTCGAAATTATCAACCTACTGGTATAGACCTCAAAGCCTTATTTTATACTGAAGTTAGACCATGCAAGTTGCCTGAATGTGCTACGGGCAAACACGTCTCATTACAGTATTACAAAATACCCCACAACTACACTAGACACGCCACGCTGTCGTGTTTCCTAAACTATAGTATAACCACAAACACGTTTCCACACCGAAAATGCAAGCCGGCAAATTCTCATTGGATTGGCGTGTTTTTACAGGTTACACTAGCTACAGGATTTGTACAAGCTTTTAGACTCCCAGGCCAAAACAACTGCATTTACGGCCCAACCGTAAATTACGCCAAAAATCAACAAGTTACAGGCTGTACCTGGACGCGCTTTATCCAGCGCTGTCTTTCTGGTCTCCCCCGCTCCCTCCGTCTGCTCGAGCTTATATAGCCGGGGCCATTCTTCACCCCCCGGAGCTGTTGCGAACACCCGGAAAATCGCCTTCACAGCGAAATTACAGTTCATAGTCCATAAATGGGAATGCCATCCCAATCCATAGTCCGTAAAGAATCTTCCACATAAAAGGCAACACCTATCTCGCCCTGGTAAGCGAGAACCACGGGGGAATGCATTTCCAACCACTGGCGCTCCCGAACTGGCTCTTCAATCCTTCCAGCGGTGACACACCCCCCCTCCGATTCGAACAGTCCAATCACAAACGGTTAACCGTTACAATGGCTTCCTCATAGTAGAGTGACACACAATGGAATGGAAGCGAGGCCACAAACACTACGTGACACAGCCCGCTGACAAGGTTCGTAGGAGAAATGAACAAGCACTGACACTAACGGGGGAACAAAAAGGGGCTGTCATTTGCAAATCAATAATTGACACCGTATTTCCACGAGAAAATCATAACGTATAATATTTGAGGGTGGGGGATAAGTTGAAATAGTCTGAAGCCGTCAAGGTATGTAGGGAAACTAACTTCGCGAAAGTTGTCTTCATTCTCTGCCTTAACCAGGCACCGCGGAGCATATTCAAAAGTGGGGAGGGGGGTTGACCCCTATCTCGACCATAAAGTGGGGGGGCTGAAGTCGCCCCTAGATAGGGCTTATAACATTACAGCTCTGAAAAGTGGGCCCCCCAGCCCCCCGGCTCCGCGGCCCCTGTTAACCTCCGAAAATGCACGTTTCAAGCCTTCAATTCAAAGATGTATTTCAACGTACCCCCCCCCCCCTCCCAAATATTACATGTTCGGATTTTCTCGCGGAAAGACGGTGTCACTTATTGATTTGCAAATGACAGCCCTTTTTTGTTCCCCGTTAGTGTCCGTGCTTGTTCATTTCGCCTACGAACCTTGACAGCGGGCTGTGTCGCGTGTTGTTTGTGGCCTCGCTTCCATTCTATTGTGTGTCGTTCCTCTATGAGGAAGCCATGTTTCCAGGAGAGAAACTGGCAGCTGAATTTACGACTCGCTAACTTTGACGGTTTGATATAATTTATTGCGGACCCATCCACAATTACTAGTTAGTGTCAGTGCTTGTTCATTTCGCCTGTTTGTGGTCTCGCTTCCATTCTATCGTTTGTCGTTCTACTATGAGGAAGCCATGCTTCCAGAAGAGAAACTGGCTGCTGAATTTACGACACACTAACTTTGACGGTTTGATATAATTTATTGCGGGCCCATCCACAATTACTAGTGGTGCGACTTGGATGAAAAAATACCAGAGAACAGTATGTGCATGGTGAGTAGACATAGCATTGTTGTATTTCGACAAAATCAGTGAATTTTTAGGGGTCGGTGTGTTGAGCAGCATGGCTCCCATGGACAAAATGACATTTTCTATAGGACGTTCTGGCTCCCAATAACTCCAGCATATTAAACAAGAGCCTGAGCGATCCATTTTATTGGACTACTCTTGGGGCATATGCGTATCATTGGGGGATATGGTCTGGCCTAAAAACTAGAAATCATTGACCCGTTCGTGTCCGGACTATATCTATGGCAGTTATTTATCCCCACTTGCAACTTACACTAGGCGGAGACGAGGTGTTGCGTATCAGAATTGAGGTCGAGTTCAGACATCAAAGGCCAATGTGACATAAAAAACACGAATAATTGAAACCTTTTTTTTGTGAGAGGATTTATATGGCGGAAAAGGTCACGATGACCCCAAAGTCAGAAAAAAAATATATTTTTGAGTCAGTTGGTAGGGGTGGACGACTTGGCAGGTACCAAACTTGAAGTCAAGTTCAAATTATGGTTAAGGTTATTGTGATCCCGAAATCAGGAAATTTTTAATTTGGTTGCCTTTGATACATATTAAAACAACTCACCAAATAGAAAGCAAAAGATATTTTTTCTCATTTTTAATTTTTTTTTAAGGAATATTAACCATTTTAAAACCGCGAATTCGCAGTCCTCAGAGTGCAGCCATTGTATTTTATCCAGAAGGCGGATATGACGTAGGGTCAAGGCATGAAACTCTTCTGTCTGTTCGGGTAATATATGTGCAGCACGGAATCTGCAGTCGAAATTGAATGAAATCATGTCGCCGAGCGGCAGTTCCGATCCCAGCGGTGAAAGCGACGAAGAAGCTGCGTTTGGTCCTCAGGGCTACCAAATTCGAGCCGAAACGCTCAGATACGGAAGATCAGAGCAGCGGGGATGATAGCAGCTCTAGGCAACGAAATGGAGACATGAGCCCGCATGGAAACTGTCGGTGTACACACTGCTCTCATCAATGGGTTACGGGAGAGATCGAGTGTCTTCGTGGTTGAGAGAAATGAAAATGGTATGAGGTATTTAGTATTTAAAGTAATTCTTGCCAATTTTTACTAACCAAAATGCAATGTATGCACTTCAGAGCACGCAGCTCCGTGATGCTTTCACATGTTTTGCCTCGAGCTTACGTCACACTGTTTTACGTACTTTTACTCTTATTGGCTAAAATAGGTCAGGTGACAATACAATGGCGTTTTCCTGGAGTTTGGCAAATTTGACGGTACCACAGCATTTGGTTGACTATTTCTGCGTGAAAATAAATTTAAAAAAAAAAAAAGTTAAATACCATTTGACTAGTTCTACCCAGGGCTAGGGGCCGTATGAACCCATGTACTTCAAGATCATCATGGTGTTCATATGAACAGTCATAATCAAAGCGTGACTAAGATACATCATTCTCTAGATAACGACTTTACAACGATTATTATACTGATCAGCGATACGGATTTCATATTTTTGGAACATCATGATGTCTTGTCGGCATCATTGAAAACTGTTGACCGCTCCTCTCTTGCAGGAAACTAGCCTATGTTCATGTATACTATGATTGTCTTTCTGAATTTGGTGCTAACACTGTTATATAGACATGGAATAGGTCTTTGGATTATGGACGCGGGTATTCTTTAATGGACGACGGCTGAATTATGAATGACGGACTAGACGCTTGTATTTCAGTTAAAATATAGCTTTACCATACCCGAACCTCTCCGTTAATAGTCGCATTTTTTTTAGACAGTTGATAGATTATGTGTCACACATCAAAATTGAGATCACAGTCAAAGTCACTGTGACCCCAAGATCATGTCTCGTTTTTTTGTATCTGTGGATACATAAAGGGGACGATGTGTCAGGTATCAAAGTTTAAGGTCAAGGTCAAACGCACTGTGACCCCAAACTCAGGAAATCACTAAAAATCGACAAGATGACCTGATAACATATTGTCCATCCCCACCAAGATAGAAGTCCCTCACAAAACTATATTGGCAAAGTGAGCATACGTACATTTATGGTATTTCAATCTGCAGTTTTATATTACCCAAGCAATACCCTGACGTCATTATTTTCATTACCTGCTGGAAATAAGATACTGTCCTGGATTAAGATAAAACGGGGCAACTTTGACACAACTTTATCTCCAATCTGATTTGGAGACCAGAACCACGCTATGTCAACACTGGGTACCTTTAAGAGTCCACACTGGATACATTTGGATCTCTTCAAATTATTGTTGTGATAACCACAGATATTTATTGCATGTAAATTTGAAAAAGAACAACATGTGTCAATGTTACCCCATGGTGAATGCCCTGGGGTCACATTGACATGCATCAGCAAGGTCATAGCAAACCAGCTGGGGTAACTTTGACATGTTGAACTGGGGTAACTTTGACATCATCATGGGAATCAATGGTGAACGTGGTGTCAAAGTTACCCCAAATACACAAAATTACTGAAAATAGTGGCCAGAAGAAAGAACTGGATAAAGCTACTATATCAATGATTAGTACATGTACTTAAACTTCTAAAATAGTATATTTTTACTATAAACTCAAAACATTGCAGCACTTAACCATAGAACTTAAAAGTCTTTGTGTCAAACTTTTATCAGTTACACCAGTGCCAACTACATGTTAAGTGGTCATCTTATGAAGAGTGTCACATGGCTGGCCACCTAGTCCTGCTACCTCAGCAGATATAACCGCATCTTATATATAAAGGTAGATAACTGCCTATGAGCTGTACCAATATGCTAATATAACTAAAACAAAATGTTGTCAAAGTTGTCCCACTGTCAAAGTCACCCCGTGTTACCTAACATTTAATATCCGACTTGTCTCTACGTTTCTTGCGGATATACGTGAACGGAACAACGGTTGATTTTGAAAGGATATATAAGCCTAATGCGCATCTCCGGATGCCTTTACGTCACTAGTGATCAATGCAACCGCAACCGTGGAATTGGCGTATGAGTAATGATAACTTCCGGTCTGATACACCGTCGATAGACGAGGTGGGATATTTTGATCATGATTTCTGTCTGTATGTTAACTTATGTAATGTATGTAAGCTGTGAGCAATCTGCAGTTCCATGATGTCAAAACGTTAAAGGTCATTAAATCATTTAAAAATTGCTTTGCCCGTCTGTCTGTCCAGGAGAATGGTCTGTTCTCAATTACCGCCTCAAGATGTCCGCTGATGGTCCTGAGCAAATGTTGCGCATGAGTTAAGATAGATTATTGGTAGGTCTTCGTCTGACCAATCACCTGACTGTATTTCTCTGTCCATATATACAGAATTTGGACAGAAAATCCACGTAGTGTTACATGTTTCGAGAGGAGATAACAATAATTGTTGAAAAGGGTATTGTGTCTTTTCAGACAAGGCCGCCATAGTTTCATAGGCAAAAGAAATGGAAGATGTATCAGTAAAACGCGAGGATTTTGACCAAACGGACGAATTATGGAGCCAAAGAACCAAGCATATGTCTTTGAAGGAGGAATTGGGGATGCAAGCTGGGATACAAAACCATGTAACAATAAAAGAAGAACCCGTAGTCGAGTTTGATGTACATAATGGCCAGCCACTACAGAAGATCCTTGTATATAGACCGATTAAACAAGTAAGTCATACCAGGTGTATCCCGTGTATGTTATATACACCAGCTATAGCACAGGTGACAAATGTTGCAAACATACATTATCTGGTCAAATATTGACCACGAGGAAGACCGTGACATACTGATTTGTCAACACTACACAAGGATATATCAAATAGAATCGCATCTCAATATTGAGAAACTATCTCGCACACGTTCAAGTGAAGCATATTCTTATAATTTTGACCCATGTGTCCGGTGGATACTTCACGTTGGAAGCTATTGTCAGAGTCTTTGTGCAGCTGAAAAGGCTCTAGTCTAGACACATTGTTGTTCCCAGACTTGGCTAGTGTATGCATTGTCTCGTGAATCTTACATGGAGTATGAACCCTGTAACTCTTCAGCAACCACCCACTCACCCGCCTAGTAACATAAGTAGCTCCAGAAAAATGTATATCAAACTTGGATAGGTGACCGGGCACTTTACTGGCTGGGCTGATAAGTGTCCAGGATAAAAGAAACTGTGAGAACTCTTCGTGGCCTGGCGCATGCAGGCACCGTCTTGATATGAGAGAAACATAATCGAAAAAGACATTAGATCGTACTCACCCACCCACTCATGTAAAATAGCTATTTCTTCCCATGGATAATAGCTTACAGTGATATACTGCTGATTCTTAAAATACTACGTTGACCTTGTCAATAGTCCAATCATGATAACTAGACTGATTGTTTTGATCTTCCAGGAGTGTCCGGACACAGGCAGTGATACCGAACAGACCAGACTTGAGGACGATACAACTCCGGTGGAAAAACCTTTTCCTGTGAACCTGTATCAGGTCAATAATATGTGCAGAAATTATACTCCGCTGAACACGGACTGTTCCAGCCCAAACACCACCTTCTTGACACATGTCCTAGAAACCCAGAACGCAGACCAGATCAGTGATAAGCTAGACCACGAGAGACCACAAACCTGCGAAAATCCATACAAATGCCCATTATGCCCGTTTAGTTGTACCAAGAAAAGTGATATGCAGAGACATCAGAGAGCTCATACTGTTGAAAAGCCATACAAATGTCCATTGTGTCCGTATAGCTGTACTCGGAAACACCATCTCATTGACCATGAGAGAACACATACTGGTGAAAAGCCATACAAATGCTCATTATGTCCATATAGTTGTACACCGAAAAGTGATCTGAAGCGACATCAGAGAAGTCATACTGGTGAAAAGCCATACAAATGCTCATTATGTCCATATAGTTGTACACGGAAAAGTGATCTGAAGGGACATCAGAGAACTCATACTGGTGAAAAGCTATACAAATGTTCATTATGTCCGTATAGTTGTACACATAAAAATAGTCTGAAAGGACATCAGAGAACACATACTGGTGAAAAGCCATACAAATGTTCATTATGTCCGTATAGTTGTACACGTAAAGATAATCTGAAGACACATCAGAGAACTCATACTGGTGAAAAGCCATACAAATGTTCATTATGTCCGTATAGTTGTACACAAAAAAATAATCTGAAGACACATCAGAGAAGTCATACTGGTGAAAAGCCATACAAATGCTCATTATGTCCGTATAGTTGTACACTGAAAAGTGATCTGAATGGACACCAGAGAACACATACAGGTGAAAAGCCATACAAATGTTCGCTATGTCCGTATAGTTGTGCACTTAAAAATAATCTGAAGACACATCAGAGAATTCATACTGTCGAAAAGCCATACATATGCTCATTATGTCCGTATAGTTTTAAAGGGAAAAGTGATCTGAAGAGACATCAGAGAACGCATACTGGTGAAAAGCCAAACAGATGCTCATTGTGTGCGTATAGTTGTACACAGAAAAGTGAACTGAAGAGACATCAGAGAACTCATACTGGTGAAAAGCCATACGAATGACCATTGTGTCCATATAGCTGTGCCCGGAGAGAGAACATGGTTAATACCCCATGTAAGAATCACCAGACAATGCATACAATAACCAAGTCTGGGGACAACAATGTGTCTAGACTTGTGCCTTTTCAGTGACACAGTGACCCAGACAATAGCCCCCTACATGAAGTATCTACCGAGAACATATACCGACGAAAAGACATACTTGTTGTTCATTATTTCCGTATTGTTGTGCACATCAAAATAATCTGCAGAGACATCAGAGAACTCCTACTGGTGTTAAGCTACATACTGGTGGTCAGTGCGTCAGGATAGCTGTGTGAAGAAAGGTCATCGGATCGAACATGGATAGCTCAGCTTGGTGAATTTCCAACCGGATGCATGTTATGAAATTTGATAAAAGAGGGTTAAGTATTTTTTGTAAAAAAAGATGAGATAATTCCCACTGGTCATAAAAATAAGAATGCATGAAAAGCCATAAACATACACGTCGTATAAATACTTCCGTATTGATTTGTTATGAAGAGTCATACCTGAGGAAAGGTAACTGATTCCGTTATCACCCTTCGCTGTATTAGTTCCATCGAGATAAGTTCTATAAATGACCATGTAACTTGTTATACTGTTCTTTAGTTACGCATTATTAGAGTAGTTCCACAACCGGATGTTCCTATGTTTCCACGAGAAACGGTTCCGTCGAATGCGCCGCCGCCGCGACTTTGAAAGTGAATGTTTCTGAAACCGTTAAACGTTTTCGGATCAGACTTTGTGTGCTTACTCCCCAGGCCGGTGAAATTTGTTTGTTTGTGTTTTGATGGCTCTGTTCGCTATTAGGTGACGCTGTAGGCAGAGCATAGAGAAACCTTTCACGATTTCGTCTGAACGACTTTTTTTCATTGAACTCTTATGTGCCATCTTCCTAGGGCTTTAGATTTCACCTGCTTGTTTTTCGTGGTATTTGGTCATCACTTGGTGGCGCTATGGACATAAACCTGTGTAACATGATATCTTCTAAACAACTTTCTTGATTTCCATGAAATTTCGATATAATCATCATGCAAGATAGGCAAAGGATTAACAAAATTTTAGTGGTGTTGGTGAAATCATGGAGGCGCGTTTTTGCATCTCAGAAATTTACTTTCTTTAAACAGCGAAAATAATTCTAGTTTGCTTAACATGAATATAACATTCCCAGTGTTATAATTCACGTCCCGTGTAAGCCAAACGACCTTTTTTTTAATACGTGGAATTCTCATGTCCGGTATCTACATTGCCCAGGCCAGACCTGGGAATTTTGCTTCATCATGTAGTTTCGTGATATTTGTTCAGCATTTGGGTAGCACCATAGGCAGTAAACTTATACAGCAAAATTCATTGGCTTTTCATTGGCTAAGAGTGTCCGTCTTCTATCTTCTAACCCAGGTAGGACACTCTTCCCCGCATTGGGGACAAGTGTCCGTCCTTAGTTGCAATAGAAAAGGATATGAAACGGGACACTCATCACCAGGACATTCGTATCCATCACAACGGCATTGTTTCAGATAGAATACTACAGCCTAATTCATACAATCAGGAATAAAAAGGGGTTGAAATTTGTATGTTCAAACTTGTGTAGCGAAAAAAAAATAGGCAATTTGAAATTTTAGTTTGTCTGTAGGCCCGTGAAACACACAATCAAGTTGGTGTTGCCTCACACTAGGTTTCGCCCATTGGTAAAGAAATCTCTTCTCAGCGACAGTACTACTAGGGATGATTCCCCATTGCTGATCCCCAGGAGTATATGCCCCATCTGTCTCACCCTAAAAACAAATTCCCACGCCTAACAGAGGGTGTGCCCAAATTGGGAAGATCTAAAGCCCTGTGAGTACCAAATTATGTGTTAAACATGTATTCGGGGGAATTGGTAGATATATTCTAGTCTTTAGTGTAACAGTACATTTAGTACGATATTGTTATATTGGGTAACTTTATTTTATGCATCACTACACCCCGAGGGTTTTGGTAGCAGGTGTTGCCAGTTCAAGCTGATCTTTGCTGGCGAATCTATTTTGATTCCGTAGAGAAGAAGTCGACCCCTACTCATCATACTCATCATCACTGTGAACGTTTGGCCAGGGATCAATTTGGCTCAAACATTAATCAAGCACGACAAAACATTGCCTAGTATGACGCGCGCCGCCTAGCCGCGTGTGTACCAGCATTTCCAAGAAGATTATTTTATTTCACACTTCGACATTATTTCCTAATCCATTATGTATTTGTTATAGAGAAAAGAGCATTATTAAAAAAATCTGAAAGTCTAACCACATGATAGACCAAATATGCATTTTCAGTATATGTCACTGTGACATAACCAGAGCGGACATATCTGTTTGTTTTTACATTTATTTGGTAGATCCTGGTCCCAAGATATATAGTGGAAATCTCACTCTAGACCCCTCCCCTTTGTTTGTGGTAACTACACATGAAAATTTCATTTGAAGAAATATATTTGTTCGTTGATAATTCTCACAAAGATACCATTTTTTATGTACATTATCCCACCCTGAAGAAAAATAAACAGTTCTCTATCTACTGACCCAAGTTTTAGTTGGTCTTTTTACCGCAAACAAACATGTTTACAATCATAGTCTCACCAGCGATAATTGCACCAAATGGAGTTATCCAACTGATGGCTAAGGGTTTTCAAGCCACTGCCTCCATGGAAGGCGGTCTTTCTGCTAGGCACAGGACCTCACTCTAAGAGTTTGGGGAGGGTGGTGTGGTTCTACGGTGATTTGTCTGAATATAGGGTCTTTGTACACAACCCTACGCTTTATATATACACAACAACGTGTGAGATGTACTTTGGGTGAAACGGGAAATGTACGATATATCTTCAAAAAAAAACCCCAACATTTTCTAGAAGAGTCGCTTTATATATTCCGTCGATTACTAAATCTGTGTACTTTCACACCTTTGTCGGCCGATTCAAAATCCAAGCTTAATGTCCATTTTAGCCGGTTCACAGAGCTGATGGCCGGCCTTTTCTCAAATCAAGGGTGTCGCTGTCCATGGTGCGTGTGGTGCGTTTTTGCCCGTAGATTGGAAATAGGAAAATTATGTAAGATACAAAAACCCCAGTTTTGCAATGTATCACGCAAAAATCGATGAAACGAAGCGTAAAAATTACAGATTTCGGAGCGTTGACAAGCCCCCGCCCCCCCCCCCCCTAAACGCGCGCCCTTGACGCACATTCTTGGGACGGTGAGAAATGGGAAATCAAGGACGGATCCTCAGGGCGGATGTGTGTGAGGGTGTGGGGGGGGGGGACATCACCGGCACCGCTTATTTTATCGTACGCGTATTGTTTCCTAATGTTCCATGGCTTAAAGGTCATTTTTTGTATGTATTAAATCTTACTAGAAAGTCGAATGAATTCAGGCATGAGGTTTGAATTTTCTCAACATCGATGTGTGCTTATAGATGTATTAGTGGTAAATCAATCATATTGGTTCCCGTATTGGTTTCTAATGTTCCATGGCGTAAAGGTCGTCGTTTTTTTATGTAATAAAACTTACTAGAAAGTCTAATGGATTCAGGTATGAGGTGTGATTTTGTTCAACATCGATGTGTGCTTATAAATGCGAAACAAACGTGAAAATAGAACCATAAATCTGCATATATTATGTTCAGATTTATATCCGAGAAAACGCTTAGAACGCATCTCCGGCGATCTAGCAACCCGGAGCTTCCAGCGCCTAGGCGACCCCTGGACACTCGCCTCTTGGGCTGTGATAGTTGACCCCCGCCCCTATGAACTTTCATTAGATCCGCCCTTGAAAATTGAAAAAAAAACATTCGCACCCCCACTTTTGAAATCCTAGTGACGCCCCTGCTTTCATTTTAGCGTCAGACCAATATTGAACGTATACATATAAGGCAACAACAATATCGTCCATGGTGTTAATGTAATAATTGTATCAAAATAAGAGAAAGACTAGAGAAATAAAAATATAAATCCTGACAAGCTACATGAAATTTCTTACAATTAAGAATCGATCAAAATTTCACAACGATAAATGTCTGAAGAACTAGCCAGATAAGCTGAGTAACGGTGCACCATCGTGATATATCATAGAATCATGTAAACTAACTAACGGTGCACCATCGTGATATATCATAGAATCAGTCAGGTAAGCTGACTAACGGTACACCATCGTGATATATCATAGAATCAGGTAAGCTTAATAACGGTACACCATCGTGATATATCATAGAATCAATCCAGCAAGTAAGCTGACAAACGGTATATCATCGTGATATATATCGTAGAATCAGCCAGGTAAGCTGGCTAATGGTACACCATCGTGACATATCATAGAATAAGTCAGGTAAGCTGACTAACGTTACACCATCGTGATATATCATAGAATCAGCCAGGTAAGCTGACTCACGGTACGCTATTCTAATATAGAATCAGTCCGAAAAGCTGACTAATGGTACATCATCGTGACATACCATAGAATCAGCCAGGTTAGCTGACTAACGGTACACTATCGTGATATATCATAGAATCAATCAAGTAAGCTGACTAACGGTACACCATTCTGATATATCATAGAATCAGCCAAGTAAGCTGACTAACGGTACACCATCGTGATATAGAATCAGTCATGTAAGCTGACTAACGGTACACTATCGGGATATTTGATAGAATCAGTCAGGTAACCTGACTAACGTTACGCCATCGTAATATATCATAGAATCAATCAATCAAGTAAGCTGACTAACGGTACACCATCGTGATATATCATAGAATCAGCCAGGTAAGCTGACTAACGGTACACGATACGGTACGCCATCCTGATATAGAATCAGTCCGGTAAGCTGACTAATGGTACATCATCGTGATATATCATAGAATCAGTCAGTTAAGCTGACTAACGGTACACCATCTTGATATATCATAGAATCAATCAATCAAGTAAGCTGACTAACGGTACACCATCGTGATATATCATAGAATCAATCAATCAAGTAAGCTGACTAACGGTACACCATCGTGATATATCATAGAATCAGCCAGGTAAGCTGACTAACGGTACACCGTCGTGATATCTCATAGAATCAGTCAGGTAAGCTGACTAACCTTACACCATCTTGATATATCTTAGTATCAATCAATCAAGTAAGCTGACTAACGTTACACCATCTTGATATATCATATTATCAATCAATCAAGTAAGCTGACTAACGGTACACCATCGTGATATATCATAGAATCAGCCAGGTAAACTGACTAACGGTACGCCATCGTGATATATTATAGAATCAGTCAGGTGAGCTGACTAACGGTTCACCATCCTGATATATTATAGAATCAGCCAGGTTTTCCATGTGAAATTCTGATCAATGGGATCCCAGTTTCCGTCATGACTGACTCGTCGGTGTGTCGTTTCATGTTCGCAAGGATGTTGAGAAGGAACTGCAGAGACGCGAATCTTTGGACATAATAGAAAAAGGTAGATGGACCCACTCCATGTGTCAGCGCAATTGTCGCATGTGTGGATAAGAGTGGAGCCAACAAGGCCATAGAACATGAGAAAATCCAGTACCGGCAATTGACGATCTAATCGCTAATCTCAATTCTGTCACCTTTCTTAGCAAACTGGACTTAACGGCCGCATCTCATCAGTTGGAAGTGGACTCTGAAGCTGGAACTGGACCGTAACAGCACGTGTTTCATCAGCCATCTTGGATTAAAGCGCAACAAAACGTCTTCGTTTCGGAAGAAATCCCTGGTTGTATCAGCCTGTCAGATGACATAATTAATTTTGGAAAGAACCAGTTCGAGCATAATCGGAACCTTTATGCTTTGCTTCAAAGGCTCTCTGACAGCGGCGATACACTTCATCCTGAGAAATGTATTTTCTCCACCAGCGAGATTGGATTCTACGGACACGTCTTCAACGCAACTGGAGTCTTGGTATACCGCAGCACAATTGAAGTGATAACCAAGATAGACCCACCACAGAGTGCGGGGTGAAGTCAATTCACTCCTTGGTATGGCACAGTATGTTTCAAGGCCCATTCGGAGTTACGCGTCCATTACAACACATATAAGGGAAGTGGGAAGAGGTGCCGACATACTGACAGAGCCACATGACTTCACAGAAAAATCTTCCGGTTAACCTTTTCTAAAGCACTTACCAAGAATCTAGCGATTCGTGATATGTGTTGTATCTCGGGTACGCTTTTATTGTACCTGTTCATGTGGCAACTTGGATGATATGACCACACGGCCCCTAGCACCAGCATAAGCGGTATCAGATACAAATCTAGAGAGCCATGATGGAAATGCTCTGACAACTCGTATATGGGTAATTGGTGAGCTGTTTCGCTGGGACGAACCTCTTTGACGATTGACTCGCCAAGACATCGTATGGTCGTGGGGTGCAACGGAACAGAATGCTGACGATATAAACTCAATCAAACTCTCACAAGCGCCGAAACCATGAGCTTCTACGATCTGAACCTACGAACCGAACGTTAGTTCGGTGGATTTAGGGATCATCCTGTCAGAATGGCACAATCATCAGTTATGGCAGTCGTGCGTTAACAGACACAGAGCAACGCTACTCCCCAACAGTACGTGAGATGCTTGCAGCAGTCTGGGGTGCAGAACATTTCCACTTATATCTGTTTGGTTCTTCATTCACCATCAAAATAGAGCATAAGCCACTGCTGGGAATCTCCACTAGCCAAAAACTCTCCTAGAATGCTGGCGTTCACGCCTGATGCCATACAACTTCAAACTGGTGTATCGACCAGGGAAAGATGACAACAGTCCAGATGACTAAGCCGTCATCTACAAAAACATGTAACGTTATTGAGGTTTATGTGCACTACATTGTTTCCAATGCTGTCCCAAAAGCCATGACAGTTGAAGAAGTCAGAACAGGAACCCAGAAGGATGAAAAGATGTAAAACTCATCAAAGCTGCCGATGCTGGTCAGTGGGAGGATCCTGATATAGTAGAATTTGTTGTTGTGAAAGATGAGTTAACCATTTGTGATGGGACGGTGCTTCGCGGAAATTGTCTGATCATGCCGAAATCATTGAAGTCACGTGCAGTTGACATCAAGGAATCTTGAAAACGAACTACCGAGACAAAAAGTTTGGTTTTCTGGAATTGACAGAGTGGTCGAGCATCGCGTCAAATCCTGCATCCCATGCCACGCTTCAACGAACACCTCACAGAAACATGAACCAACGAGATGACTAAACTGCCATCTAGTCCGTTGAAGGAAGTCACAGTGGATTTTGTCAGACCATTCTCCTCTGGTGAATATCTGCTTGCTGTAATAGACGGATGCAGTAGATTTCCTGAAACAGATATCGTCACCTCCACCACTTGGAGATCTGTGTTTCCGAAACTGGATGCGATATTTGCCAGGCAAGGCATTCCACGTGTATTCAAGTTCGATAATGGCCAGCCATTCAATTGTCAGGAATTTAATGACTTTGCAGAACATCTCGGATTCCAACATCGACGGGTAACGCCCCTCTGGCCAGAAGCCAATGGCGCCGTCGAACGCTTCATGACCACCCTCAACAAAAATATCCCAGCATCACTTGTAGAGAAGTGTAATTGGAACAGGAATTACACAAGTTCCTACGGCATCATCGTGCAACGCCTCGTTCTTCAACACATGTATCTCCTTTCGAGGCACCGTCAAATGAGAACTGTACTGCCTTAAGTCAGATGATCCGTCCGCCCAGCCCAGTGTGCCTACTATTATTGCTCAACATGACGCTGTGAGTAACAAGAAAATGAAAACGCGTACGTAAGCTGACCAAATTGACATCGAACTCGCCTAAGTGATATGTCGATAGGCACCGTGCTCGTGAGATAACGGACGAGAATTAAACTTTCTACACCATATGATCCTCATTTCTACGAAGGTACTGAAAAAACAACTGAGGATGTACATAATACATGTATGTGAATAATGAATATGTGTTATACAGTAAAATATGGAGCGCTGATTAAACTGAATTTATACACTATAGAAATGAATAGATTTACTCTATAGGTGTGTGTACAATATAACATATATGGTTCAGTATACTAGAATGGTAAGGTACATATAGCCTGATAAATACCACCCACCAGTCTAGAACCAGAAATAAAAGAAAAACGTCGACTAAACTGCCACCGTCTGTACAGTGTGAAAACTGTAAGTAAACTGAATCATTATGTTATAAACAGCTGTATAAGTCAGTTTAACCAGAATCTAAGATACAATGAACAGTCGGGGGTATAAACTAGGGGACATATGTACAGAGCGAACCTCTATAATAAAAGTCTAGAGAAAGCAAGTGTCAATGTATGTACAAGGACTCAAAGGGTTCTATATTTATACTGACTAGTCTCCTTAACAAGATGTAATATTCTACAATACATTGCTCTACAGTTCGGCAATTGGCTTATACGTCCAAATGCATGATGGGAGTATATTGTAACCGTGCAGCCATGAGTGTATGCGGCTACGTGAGCTTTACAAATTTTGATGAGTGTCTACTGGTAGCTAGAGTATTACAATGGCGACGAGTGTTGCGTGATATATGAGGATCCACGGGATAACAACCGATCAAGCACTGGTTCTTGTGAAGAACTACCCGGTTCAGCCAAGAGAACGGTCCACCCGAGCACCCCGTGAACCTGGCAAAAATCTGGCTAACATTTTGGAACTTGGTAGAACTTTAGAACTAGCTGATTTTGTGTCGGTTATGGAAATAGACACTGTCAATGCTATCATGCTTAATTGTCCTCAGAAAAACGGCTCTCGCAAAAGTTAAGGAAGCAAAAACTTTGTTCAACATTCAACTGGGCAACAACCTGACACTTCCAGCAATGATAATGGTCCCAGACGAAATAAATGTATGTTCTGTGGTGGACAATACCCGCACGAAGAGGTTTGTCCAGTAAAGGAGAAAATCTGTAGCTACTGCAAAATAAACAGATCATTCTATAAAAGCATGTTTGAAACTCAAGAAAAAACAAACAGTGAAAAATGTGCAACAAAACAGTGCGTGTGCTGAAAGCATATTGAATACTGACTCTAGCGATGAAGACTCGTGTTGTTACATTGTTCTTGCGGATAACTACACTTTCAGCTCAATGCGTAAAAATGGTATAAACAACGACATTCTCGGCAAAAGCGTTAAACTTCACCTCAGAGTGACACAAAGGGTGTAAACAGAAATTCTGTCAGTTCGGTGAGTGAAAAGTCACTCAACAGTGATAAAGGTGTGCAAACGGACAAATTGTCAATACAATGTGTGGCAAAGTCCCCAAAGTGAAACTGAAACTGAACATTGTTGAGATAGATATCCTCCTAGATACAGGTGCTTCTTTGAATGTGCGTGATGAACATACGTACAAACCAGTACGTAATCCTGAGCTTGCAAGTAAAGTACTGTCACGTTTGTTTTCATATCCCCAAGGCCCGCCCCCTGTACATGTCACTCGACAAATATATGTAGGTTTATTGTTTTGGTGGGAAATTTAATCCGTACGACGTCGGATTTTACAGGTTAGTTTCTCTTGGTATCTTGCATGTACAAGGTTATCCCATGTTAAGGCGTTTACTCCATCAAACTTTCATGATGCTCAGCCATTACCATCAGATGATTTTTTTGAGCTGATCTGCCAACACAGCTCCCGAGCTAGTGTATCTAATTCCGCTTAAGCCGGTGCTAGGGGCCGTGTGGATACTTCATGGTCTCCACATGAACAACTGCAATAAAAGCGCGGCTGAGATACTAAGACCACGTCCGAGAATCCACCGTATTCTCGAGTCTGAATGTTGGGTGATTACTTTCCTGTAGAGTCATATGGTTGCTTTTTAGTTGCCAGACGTCGTCAATTTTTCCCTCCTCTTGCATATCGCTTCATTTCATATGGTTGTACCACACCACTGAAGCTGTTAGGCCGATGTGATCTTTTAGTGGAGACGTCACAACTGATTCAGTGCAACAGCTTCAATATAGTGCCAGGGAGACATGGATCACTTTTGGGGTACAGCCCAGATCAAGAGTTGGGCTTGATTAATGCTAAATAATGTGGAATTGCTCACAGAGAAGTTACCGAAACTTTTCAACGTCATTGGCAAAGTGAAACACAGGGGTGTGAAATTGCACATTGATGAAACAGTGAAACCCGTCGCTCAAAGACACCACAGAACGTCACTTCACCTGCGTGGTCAGGTGGAACAGGAAATACAAACATTACTGAAGAACGACGTTATTGAGAAATGGGAAGGGGTACCAACACCATGGATTTCCCCATATCGTGACGCCGCCCCAAAAGGAACGTGGATCCTTACGCCTCTGCTAGACATGCATGCCACAACCAAATCATTCATTCGCGAACGACACCAGATATCTACCATTGACGAACTCATTACTGATCTCAGTGGTTCCAGAGTTTTCAGTAAGCTGGATTTACGTGCAGGATATCATCAGATGGACTCTCGGTACATTACAACGTTCAGCTGTTATATGGGACTGTCTCGTTACAAACGTTTGAATATGGAATCTTGCCTGCTTCAGAGGTATTTCAAGAAACCATCCGCCAGACGATACAGGATATTGATGGCACGAAGAATATAAGCGAAGATATTGTAATCTACGGCACAACGCGACGCAACCATAATCCTCGCACTAGAAGCTACACTAAAACGTCTTGACGAAGAAGGCATTACACTAAACAAGGAGAAATGCGAGTTTAACAAACCCAAGCACGATTTATATGGCCTTGTATTCCGCGGAGACGGCATGTATCCTCATCAGAAGAAAATTGACGCCATTCGCCACTCTGTTCGTCCAGGAAATCTCTCCGCAATTAGGAGTTTCCTGGGTATGATGAACTAGTGTGGACGGTTCATCAACGACTACCCTACATTAGCGGAACCGCTACGACGCCTCACCAAACAAGATGTCATAGACATGGTCTGATGAACATGAAAATGGCTTCCAGAAGCTGAAAGAGCAGCTTACAATAGGAACCTTGATGTCTTACTTTGATCCAAGAAAGGATATTGAAATTATCGTTGACCAGAGTCCAGTGAGTTTGGGCTCAATGCTTGTCCAGGACGGGCGCGTAGTTTCTTGTGCAAGCAGAGCGCTCACTAATGTTGAGTCGCGATACAGTCAAACAACACGTGCTGTGGGACGTGGTCAGTTTAATCCAGCCTCCGATGTCATCGGTCGTGAACGGGTATTCGAAGTTAGTATGGGATCCCCCCACCATCGGATTTTAGATAAATACCGTACACTACACATACAGAAATACTTGGGTCAATCTCTCCTACCGAAATCGTGCAGTCTGTGAGGGTCGCGACCGGGTCGTAAAAGGGTCGCAACCAGGTCGTAAAAGGGTCGCGTCCGGGTCGTGAAAGGTCGCGACCAGGTGGCAGAGTGTCGCGACCGGGTCGCAGTCAGTCATATAATCGCTTTTCGAGCGCTGAAGATACTACAAAGATCGTAGACGGCACTAGAAGAGAAGGGCCAGCAATCAGGCCGCCTTTTTACGCGACGCGTATCCATACAAATAAATATATATACTGTTACTGTCCATTAACTGTAAATTATATGCACACACTCTCCTATATCATTTGGTACAGAACTGTAAAATTATATACATACTCCATCATGGTATTTGTACATAACATTAACTTTTGCATAAACTTTCCTAGTGTCTGTACATATAAGTAATTACTATTCTGCTGCATAACGTTACATCTCCACGCGATTCTATCCTATTATTTGTAACCGCGTATAATATTTGTGCAAAATATACCACATGAGTAGTGTGACACGTCACAGAACCCAGGAAGTAGGATGAGGAAGATGACTTGAGAGTTCAAACGTAATATTCAGCTAGATGACTTGGGGGTCGCAGGGTAATGTTTTATGTCACCTAAGTAGGTCAAATCGTTATCAAAATTGGGTCAGCTCAGAACTTGCTGGTGACAGTCCCGTAACGCACGGTCATGCTAATAATCAAGGTTCTAGTGTCAACGGTTCTCCTTGATATAGCATAGAATAAGTCCGGTAAGCTGACTAATGGTACACCATCGTGATATATCATAGAATCAGTCAGGTAAGCTGACTAACGGTACACCATCGTGATATATCAGAATCAGTCAGGTAAGCTGACTAACGATACACCATCGTGATATATCATAGAATCAGTCAGGTAAGCTGACTAACGGTACATCATCCTGATATATGATAGAATGAGTCAGGTAAGCTTACTAATGGCACATCATGATGATATATCGTAGAATCAGTCAGATAAGCTGACTAATGGTACACCATAGTGATATATCATAGAATCAGTCAGGTAATCTGAATAACGGTACACCGTCGTAACATATCAAAGAATCGATCAGGTAAGCTGACTAACGGTACATGATCGTGAAATATCATAGAATCAATCAGTTAAACTGACTAACGGTACACCATCATGAAATATCATAGAATCAGTCAGTTAAGCTGACTAACGGTACACCATCGTGACATATCATAGAACCAGTCAGGTGAGCTGACTAACGGTACACCATCATGAAATATCATAGAATCAGTCAGGTAAGCTGACTACCGGTACACCATCGTGACATTACAAGCGTCTAGTCCGTCATTCATAATCCAGCCGTCGTCCATTAGAGAATATCCGCGTCCATAATCCAAAGACCTATTCCATTTCCATATGACAGTATTAGCACCAAATTCAAAAAGACAAAAGTATACATAAACATAGGCTTGTTTCCTGCAAGGGAGAAGCGGTCAACAGTTTTCAATGATGCCGGCAAGACATCATGATGTTCCAAAATATCAAATCCGTATCGCTGATCAGTATTCTTAATCCATAATATTCGTTATAGAGTCGTCATCTAAAATAAT
>JAVTVY010056873.1:0-29411 GCA_036873755.1 Hanleya hanleyi | reverse complement strand
AAGTCCATTGTTGGTACGATAGACCGGGGTCTGGAGAATGCTTACATGTTTAAAGGGATTCACATGCAGACTCCGGAAAGTTAGAC
The DNA here is from genome assembly GCA_036873755.1 of Hanleya hanleyi. Lineage (NCBI taxonomy): Eukaryota > Metazoa > Mollusca > Polyplacophora > Lepidopleurida > Hanleyidae > Hanleya > Hanleya hanleyi. The sequence continues at coordinate 29,325 of JAVTVY010056873.1, read as the reverse complement.
CGATTCCAGGTACTTTTCCATAGGAGGGAATACAATTATCAGCGCGTGTATTGAAGGAAAGCAAGTCTTAGCTGGGTTAATGAACGATAGTAATCGGAATAACGGAGTGAATTTCTCTGCATTAACATCATTTGGAGCTGTTGACGCTTCTCTCTTGCAACAAATTAAGTCACTTGTGATTTACATGTAAATATAGATACAATGTATAGGTCCTAAATACATTCTTTCTTTTTGAAATTTCTAGAAGGCCAAAATATATAGAGACATTCAGGTTGGAGCCTATAGTGTCCATGTTAGGAAGACATCCTTATACGATATCAATATATGTAAAATAAATATGCTTAATGAAAAAAACCCAGATTACTACACCGGGTATAATAGCTTCAGCCTAGTTATTTATAACTTTAAATCATCTACACTTGTATACATCACGGGGATTTATTAAAGACCACTTCCATCAAAAAAGATGGCAGTTCGAAGTAAATCCTTTCGAGGTTTTGGATCCTTGGAACTTTCAAATACTCAAGGTGTCAAACGTGTCTGTCACATTTGACAGATTCGCGGGAGTGTGTATTATAAGATTTACGAAGAAATTGATTCAGTCAATACGTCTATCAGATCTTAGTGGACGATAGAACATTCTGGAATTAGAAATGCCTCACTGCTTACAATATTCCTTGATACGTATCAAGATTCGTATTCTTCAACAATCCTTTTCTCGTTCGCTGTGGCGGTGTACGATCGATGAATTTGGTCAAAAGGGTCAATATAATCATGTTTTGAGGGATCTTAAAAAACACTCCAGAAAGCGCTTCCAGCTGACCGATTTCTTCGTGAATTAATATTACTGTTTTCAAAAGAGCTGACGAAATTCGTTCACTGAAGAAGAACCAGCTTAATTAGACCAGTTCCCACTTTTTCTCCGTTTTACCTTATCACAAGGAAGATGTGTCGAGGCGGACAGTAAAGACCATTGAGTTAGACAGCAAATATCTACCATAAATTAAACTGGTTGAATTAAAAAAGCTTGAGGATAAAGACGCTAAATAATATGTTACTATACTGCAGAAACTAAAACCAGGTTTAGTCCATGGACCAAGGTCGAAAGTGGTACCACCGGAGGTGGCAAATGCTAGTAATGTTCTTCGAGAGGTATACGCCTGTAGATTATATCCATATGTGATAACCGTTGCAGATTGGTAGCTTAAGGGTAGTATACCACACATTTCAACCCTACCTCCTCCGTTTTCTGAATCCAAACTTGCGGAGTTGGGTATGGTATTTCGAAAAAAATTCCTATGCCGCCCTCTAGAGATCTGAAAATTCTCACAATTTGCACTTCGGTGCTCTTCTATTGAAATAACAAAACGTCACTTCATGTAATCATGTACTGACATCCCACTGACGTGATAATCCAACGAGGCATTTATTGTGACTTTTTGTCCATTTTCGGAATTTTATATTTCAATTATGTTGGTACCTCTTGACAAATCAGATTCAGTTCGTGTTCACTGAAGATGTATTTGCCTGTAGATGTTATATGTTAGATGTGCAGGTTATGTGATAACAGTTGCACATCATTAGATTATAGTTAGATTAGCTGTCTGAACCATACCCCACCTCCATTCTGAATCCAAATATGGGGGTATGGTTCCTTAAATATGTTCATTATTCTTGCTGCTAGATAGCTGAAACTTTCCACATTATGCATTCAGGTCCTTGTCTACTGAAACCAATAAAAAGGTTTCAATATAATCTTTTGATGACCGAACCTACCCGCAACTTAGAGACTAAGAAAGAGGCAGGTACCATGAAATGTACTCTAACAACACTTGTAAGCTACTGATATACAACGAGTGTCCCACCTGGATAACATCTGCATTCAAATATCTCTTACAAAATGTGACCCAAATCTGCCTCCTCCAGTTTTACCAGCAAACTTGAAAAATCAAGTTGAAAACAAGCGATTTTTTTTAATTCGCTCTGACGTCATCAAATTATCATTTGAAAGCCCGTTAACTGATTTCGGTAGATGAGGATTTAATGTGCAGAGTGAGTGCGAACAGTTTTAAATATTCAAGGAATCCTATCCATATTTGGTTTCAGAATATGATGGGGGAGGGTTGAGAAAGTATGCTATAACAACACTAAATTACTGATGTGCAACTGTTATCATCTACATACAAATACCTTTTCGAAGAACATTAAACAAATGATACGTCACATGTTACCAGCAGAATTGGCAAAAACAAATGGAAAACAGAAAAAATGGACAATAAATGTTGCGCCATGTTATCACGTTACTATGACGCCATCAAATGATTATATGATGTCGAGGAACCACACCCCACCCTCCAAGTTTCAGTTTGGAACAAGGAGGGGTGCTAGGATTAATAAAGTGCGTCATGATATCCGTAAGCTACCGATCTGCAACGGTTATCGCATATGGATGACATCTACAGACACATACCCCTAAAAAAAAACATTACTAGAACTTGCCACCTCGAGTGGTACCGGTTGGTGAAATATGGGGTCTTGGCCCATGGACTAGTTCAGGTATTTGATGTCCTATCAGATTAGGATCAAATGTTGGTTCTCGACTGTTTAACGTGTATCATCACATCCCGGACTCTCGCCAATGCGGCCCGGGTTCGATTCCGCATGGCGTCGACTCGATGGTATGTGAGATTGGGTTTCTGGTCCCAGGCCGTGCTCGTGGGTTTCCCTCGGGGTACTCCGGCTTTCCTCCCACACCGCAAAACCAGATGTGTGATTGTGAGATATGTTTCTGTGTATGAATGTGCTCGGCCCAGTGGAAGATTGGCTTATAGCCAAACTGGCTACCGAGGGTAAAGAAAGATTATTATTATTATTATTATTATATCGACATCATTGATCCTTACTTCTCTTAAGGATGTCCGCTGGTGGTGAATCAAAGTAATTAACTTTTTGAATCATGTGTGTTGTTGCAGTCATAATTGTGTAATATGAGGAAAAACAAAGGAAAAAATATAGGTTGGTGTGCATTTTTTAACTGTAGGCAACGTTAAGTGGACTGACCCATGCTCAATTTGATAACCCAGAAAGCATAGGGAATAGCCCTAGTTTTGAAGCATATTCATGAAAAATTAATATAAATAGTATTTAACTTTTTCCTATATTCTAACTGTTTGCAGATAATCACAATGTCTATCAAAATTTAGCAAATTGGATGGATGTTGGTGTGCAAAATTCTCGGCTAGAAGGCTTTTAAAGGAAATCCCCATCTCTTAACCTAGGGAAGGGAGATAACCCAATAGAAAAACAGGCAAAATGGCTGCCAAAGTCAAAAACCACCAGCGGACATCCTTAAACGGAGAAATAATCCTGATGTGAGGGTGTTCTTTACAGCAAGAATCACTATTGTCAAAGTTCGAGGGTACAAGTGCTTATATCCGGTCAGGAGCCTATGGTAATTTCAGTTACGAGAATGCTGATAAGTGCTTTCTGTTCCCATTGCGCTCTTAATTCGTCTGCCTGCCGATTTCCAATAACTTATATGTTTACGCAACTTTCAGAAATTTCGCAAATACGTGTTAAGTAAAAAATTCTTCTTGAAAATTCACGGAAAAGCTCTATCGCTCAAATTATCACTTGAAATTTGGGGGAAAAAATCATGTGACCCCAATTGGGTTTGGATAAATGGTAATGGAGAAATCCCGTCTGATAATTCTACGTCCCTCGCCGGCAGCGATATTGGCACATACTGGATATATCAGGAGGCGTTGTGAGGCAGGCTTAATTGGCTCCATTACACAGCAAATCAAGGCTGATCAACGATATTGGGAAATGCAGTTCCTGTGTCATGTGAAATCAGGATCAATTTTGTCATATTTCACGGACAATTTGCTCGGACCTTTGCAAGGGGTATGAGCACATTACGGATTGCTTTAAAGAAATACCAGACCTCTGTAAATCGTAGTGCCCTATCGGCCAATTTTCAAGTGCTAAAAGACATTACATAATTGAATGGGTACAGCTTCACGTTAGACGTTAGGCTTCATATTACATTTTCAGTTAAGCGGTTATCACGATAGAGGTCGTACCGAGATAGTATTGGTAGCTACAAGATATAGTATGAACAAAATTACTAACAGCTGATATTTTTGCAATTAAATTAGTTGCTCGTGTTCAATCTTACCGTCAAAAAACGATTGAGTGAGTAACCAAGTCATAGCGTTAACTGGATTAACACTACATACTGCGGGTGAAGTTGCATCCCAGAACTGTTCACATCTTATCCGCTGTTGGACACTCCATCGGTTTAATATCGTATGTTTTTTTAATATATTCCGTGCTAATTTATCCGTAATTTGCTGAAGTTGGCGTATAGTCCACATGTGTTCCACAATAGGTCCATAATATATCCTTTCATGAAAACAATACTATTAGATATCTTTTCAACTGCTGCTAAAGAGTGGGTCATTTCACGGCCGAATAATTTTCACAGTCTTCACATCGGTTATTTCGGACAAGTTGTCTCAAATCCAAGGCACACGCGTATTCAATTAATTCAAACCGAATTCAGTAAATAGTCTAACAGAAATCTGAGAAACCGGGTAAGTAGTAAGCTAGTCTTGCCAACCCTGTTTCAGCAGTATTGTTTATAACGTTTATTGAAATCGTCCCTTTCTTCACATGATCCACCAATGCTGCACTGTCAGAAAAAAAATTGTAATATTTATCGAACGCATCAAAGCGTTCTTCGCTGACTGAATTTAGCGGTTGTTGGACAAAGTTGAAATAATGATGTGGAATTCATCAACTGGTCCATTTTGAACAATAATTAATAGAACAAGATATAAAAAATTCCACCACACTGAGTATCTCAACAATCGAAATAAGGTGTTGGACGGCAATGGACACTAAGGTTTATATTGAAGTCCAAATCAGAACACCTTACCGTGTTAAAATCTGAACACTTATGTTCATATCCAGCTAACTTGGAAAATCAAGTCGAAAAAAAGCGAAATTTTTTAATTCGCTATGACGTCAGCCATCAATTATCATTTGAAAGCCCGTTAACTGGTTCGGTAGACGAGGACTTAATGGGCAAAGTGTGAACAGTTTTAGCTCTCTAGCAACAGAAAAATCCCCCCCCCCCCACATTTTGGTTCAGAATGTGATGTGGAGGGCTCAGAAAGTGTGCTATAAAAAAAACTGAGGTACTAATCTGCAATTGTTATCACATATAGTAACATAACCGAATGATACGTCACGTGGTATCAAATTGAAAATAGTTAAAATCGACAATAAATGTTGTGCCATGTTATTACGTCACTACGATGCCATCAAATGATTATATGAAGTCGAGGAACCATACCCACCCTCCAAATTTCAGCTGGGAACAAGGAGAGGTGGTAATGTTAAAGTGTTTTCTGCTATCCTGCTGCAGCGTTTATCACATATGGATAACATTGGTGGAATTTGGGGTCTTCGCCCATGGACTGGATTAGGTATTGTTGTCCTATCATATTAGGGTAAAATGATGGTTCTCGACTGTTTAATGGGTATCGACATCATTGATCCGTACTACTCCTAAATGAAGAAATAACCCTGATGTGTGGGCGTTCTTTACAGCAAGAATCACTATTGTTAAAATCCAAGGGTACAAGTGCGTATATCCGGGCAGACGCCTATGGTAATTCAGTTACTAGAATGGTGATAAGTGCTTTTTGTGCCACTGCAATCTCAATTCTTTTGCCTGCCGAACTCCAAGAGATTATATGTTCACGCATTTTTCAGAAATTTCGGAAAAACGTGTTACGTAAAAAATTCTTCTTGAGTATTCACGGAACAGCTCTGTCGCTCAAATTATCACTTGGAAATATTTGGGGGGAAAAATCCGGTGACCCCAATTGGATTTGGATAAATGGTAATGGAGAAATCCCGTCTGATAAATCGGCTGAAAATTCTACGTCCCTCGCCGGCAGCGATATTGGCACACTGGATATATCAGGAGGCGTTGTGAAGCAGGCTTAATTGGATCCATTACACAGCAAATCAAGGCTGATCAATGATATTGAGAAATGCAGTTCCTGTGTCACGTGAAATCAGGATCAATTTTATCATATTTCACGGACAATTTGCTCGAATCTTTGCAAGGGGTATAAGCATATTGCGGATTGCTTCAAAGAAATACCAGACCTCTGTAAATCGTATTGCCCTGTCTGCCAATTTTCAAGTGGTAAACGACATTACATAATTGAACGGGTAAAGCTTCACTTTAGAGTTATCAGCAATATCGCATTTTGCAGTTCAGCGATTATCACGATAGAGGTAGTACCGAGAGAGTATTGGGAGCTGCAAGATTTAGTATGAACAAAATTACTACCAGCTGAGATTTTTTTGCAATTAAATTTATTTAGTTGCTCGTGTTCAACCTTACCCGTCAAAAATCGAATAGATGAGTAACCAAGTCACAGCGTTAACTGGATTAACACTACATACTGCGGGTGAAGTTGCGTCCCATAACTGTTCTTTTCTGCAAGTTGGTTGACATTCCGCCGGGTTTATATTGTATGTTTTTTTTCCTTCGAAGTAGGCTCTCATTTGCAAATTGTCCGGTAATGAATGAGTCAGTCAGTCAGTGAGTTCATCGGAATCCTTTCTCCGGCAAAATACGGAGAGCCGTTGACATTAGAACCTTGATTTTTGGCATGAACGTGCGTTAGGCGACTGTTGCCAGCAAGTTCTGCGCTGACCTACTTTTGATGAAAATTTAACCGACTTAGGTGACCTATAATCTTCGAAATTGGCAAAAACAAACCCTACTTCGTAGGTCCTTTGACGTTAGTCACACTCCCATTTTTAATATATTCCGCGCTAATTCATTGGTAATTCTCTGAAGTTGGCGTATAGTCCACATGTGTTCCATAATAGGTTCATCATATATCATTTTAGAACAACAATAATGTTAGACGATATACATGTATCTTGTCCTCAACTGCTGCTAAAGAGTGGGTCATTTCACGGCCGAATAACTTTCACAGCCTTCATATTGGTTATTTTGAACGAGTTGTTTCAAATCCAATTAATTCAAACCTAATTTATTGAGTAGTCTAACGCAAATCTTAGAAACCAGGTAAGCAAGCAATAAGCTAAGTATAGTATTATGAAAAGCTAGCCAACCCTGTTTCAGCAGTATTGTTTTGTGACGTTGATTGAAATCGTCTCACTCTTCACATGGTCCACCACTGCTACTAGGCGGGATATTTGTGTATCAAATGCAGATCATTCTGGGATATTCCTATCCAGAAAGAGATACCTGGTTATATCAACATTGTAGTCGTATCTTTGTGAACAGAGGTACTTTTTTATTCGCATGGTTCAAATATGCTGTTTCGTATGGACTCTCGGCAGTTTCCCGTGAGGGATATATATCTTTCACGGTGAAATTATGAACGCGAAGATGATAGGAGTTTATTCAAGGCGAGACGAATGGGAATGGAGAGCTTTCAAATGGTTTTCTTTCACCAATTTCTGTATGTAGGCGTCTACAGAAGAAAAAAACATATATGTCTTCCAAAAGCGAATTTCGAATTACTGTATGCTGTTGGTTTATGGAATGCCGAATTTTGAAATCCTAGATATCAACAGTAAATCTGTATGGAATTTGAGAGTTAGCCGTGTCTTACGGGTAAAACCTCCTGATTATAGAGGCGGATATTCGCTATGGACGTCGGTTGACTACTTAAATTTGGAATTTGAGAATTATTTCTTCGAACTCCAAACCTCGTCGGCCCGGATGCAAAATCGATATCAAATCAGTTAACAATGTAAGGATAATTAGTAAACCTGTGATAAACACATAACATAACTCAATTGTGGATTATAAACTGTTGTGGATATTCCATCTATTCACACTTCCACTCACAGCTGTTATGTAGCGTGGATCGGATGAGAAATTTGAAAAAAATGACACCTACCTGGTCGATTTCCAATCAGGACAACCCGCGTCAATATAACACAGTAAACTTTCAATATAGCGAGTATGTTCTTGGAGCTAGATTATGTTTTTATAAGTTCGGCTTATTTTTTAATTATTCATCTTTTAAGGTAGAAAGTTATAAGATAATCAAATTTTGTCAATTCATCTTAGTTAAAATGTTATAAAAATAGAACTAGGCAGAAAGTAAAAGAACTGAGACGCCATCTACTAGTTCTAGTTGGTTTCAATCAAATTTGAAATATATTAAACAATTCTCACGAAATTTCAATTGAAAAATGAAGGCTACTGTTTTCATTCCATTTTTTTAATTTTAAATATTTTCTACGCGGTATGAGCAACAGTTATTTAAATTACATAAGTGAATTCCCCAGGACATATAAGCTTTCATAAAATATATACATTATTACTGTTATGTTGAATATTTATTGTTACAGAAGACAAATTATCAAGGGATGTGCAGTCGTCTACAGAAGAAAAAACAGATATGTCTTCCAAAAGCGTATTGGAATTCCTGTGTGCTGTTGGTTTATGGATCACCGAATTTTGAAATCAGCAAATCAACAGTAAATCACTTACTTGTTACATATCTGTACGGGATTTGAGAGATAGCCGTGTCTTACGGATATTAAGACCTCGTGATTATAGAGGCGAGTATTCGCTATGGACGTCGGCTTACTATTGAAAGTCGGAATTTGATAATTATTTCTTCGAACCCCAAACCTTGTCGGCCCAGATACAAAATCGATATCAAACAATGTAAAGATAATTAGGAAACCTGTGACAAACACATAACAAGACTCAATTGTGGATTATTACATTTTTACAAGCGTCTAGTCCGTCATCCATAATTCAGCCGTCGTCCATTAGAGAATATCCGCGTCCATAATCCAAAGATCTATTCCATATTCCATATAACAGTATTAGCACCAAATTCAAAAGACAATCATAGTATACATAAACATAGGCTTGTTTCCTGCAAGAGAGAAGCGGTCAACAGTTTTCAATGATGCCGGCAAGACATCATGATGTTCCAAAAATATAAAATCCGTATCGCTGATCAGTATTCTTAATCCATAATTCGTTGTAAAGTCGTCATCTAAAGAATGATGTATCTCAGGCACGCTTTGATTGTGCCTGTTCATATGAGTACCATGAGGATCTTGAAGTACATGGGTTCATACGGCCCCTAGCCCCGGGTTAAGCGGAATTAGACACAAGTTACGAAGCGTAGCGCCATAGATCTTGCACGCTACGTTCGTATTTTTTTTATCAGCATGCGATATGTATCGCCAAATTTGAGAAACTTTGAGTGGAGGCGTTTGGTGGAATAGCCCTGTTTTATAAGTTTCTGTAACAATGTTTTGTGACGTTGATTAAAATCGTCACAACACAGGATCTAACAAATGCTACTAAGCGAGATATGTATACGCCATATGCAGGTCCCACTGGAAACATGAAACTGTTGTGAATATCTCAGCTATCCACACTTCCACTGACATATGTTATGCAGCGAGAATCTGAGCGTGGATCGAATGAGCAATTAAAAAAAAGGACACCTACCTTGTCGATTTCCAATTAGGACAACCAGCGTCAATACAACACAGTAAACTTCCAATAAAGCGAGTATGTTCTTGGAGCTAGATTATGAAGTTCCCAGATCATTTTTTTCAAATGGCACGTGAGTTGTTAAACTACTGCCAAAATAATACTATTTTGGAGTGGTATATTGGCTAATCCGGGCCGATTTCCGTACACAAACTTAAAAATTATACATTAAATATGTTCATTCTGCTCATGACTATATATATTCCTCGAAACAATCCTGGACTATACTAGAAAATACACGAACACGCAAACTAGAAGCACGTGATTTTTGTTTATGAATGCACACTCACTGTCCATGTGCAGATACATGTATCTGTCCAATATAATAAAAGAAACATTCGGTCCGTGCTTTGTTAAGTCAGATCTCGTTCAAGCATGGGTAACCTAGGAAGGCGCCCCCCTCCAGAAAGGTATGTAGTTCAAGGTACTTTTCTGTGTATGAATATGTTAATACTCTCAACATAATCATCATGTTTGTACTTGTATTTTCTTCAGAATGTTTTAATATATTTTCACCAGATACAAACCGATCTATCAGATCTACTTTTCAATAATAGATCAATTGTGTATACACGGATGTTACTCTTTTATTGATCCAACCTGCGCAGGTGTCCGTTATTCTATTTAAACTTCGTTAGCCTATTGCAAATCATGCGTAAGTTCAATATTTAATCGTACCAGAACTACCCTCCCTCCCCCACCTCCTGCACCCTTATTTGTTTTCGTTGTCCATTGAGATAGAGGGCTGCAACTTTCCATACTATATATTCGTATCAAAATCTACAAGAAATATAAAAAATAAAATACAATTTAACCGCCATGTCAGAGGCCATTTTCAAGCTATTTTTTGATCGAATATTCCGATTTCTTTATTTTTCGATATTTTCTCTCAAAAACTGAATAATATGACAGAGTATGATTAGTTTTGACAAAACATTACTTTTATGGCATTTCAGTCAAGACAAATGCGAAAAAAGAACAGAAATGTTCGAAAACCCGACTTTCTGAGGACAGCTCGTGACAGCCAACAAGATTCGCGAAAAGTCCAAAAGTTTCAGCACTCTCGCACTCGATACGATCTCGAATAATGTAGACATAAGTACCTCGTATCGCAGTGCTAGGAATCCATATTGGCATCCATGTTGAAAGCACAGTATCACGCCGAAGTTCTGAACAGCGCATGTCAGCTGTATTACTTCCGTTACTAAGGCGATCAGCTCGAGAAGAAAAACCAGAAGAAACAACGCAAGTTAGAAGGGATCCTCCCCGGGTAGATTCAACGGAATATCAATTTCATTTGGATATATATGTTATCTAACTTTTATCGAGCAGCTACTCTAGAAAATCTTTTTAGTCGAGTAAGAGAAGATTGTATTTTAGATTATTTGAGAGAGATCTGTTTATTGTATAAAATAAATCGCCGGCAGCGATATTGGCACATACTGGATATATCAGGAAGCGTTGTGAAGCAGGCTTAATTGGACCCATTACACAGCAAATCAAGGCTGATCAATGATATTGGAAAATGCAATTCATGTGTCACGTGAAATCAGGATAAATTTTATCATATTTCACGGACAATTTGCTCGGACCTTTGCCAGGGGTATGAGCACATTACGGGCTGCTTTAAAGAAATACCGACCCAAGTAACTCGCAGTGCCATCGCGGCCAATTTTCAAGTGCTAAACGACATTACATAATTGAATGGGTAAATCTTCACGTTAGAGTTATCAGCAATATTGCATTTTGCAGTTTAGCGATTATCACGATAGAGGTCGTACCGAGAGAGTATTGGTTGCTGCCAGATTTAATATGAACAAAATTACTAACAGCTGAGATTTTTTTGCAACTAAATTAGTTGCTCGTGTTCAATCTAACCTGTCAAAAATCGATTACGTGAATTACAAGCGTCTGGTCCGTCATTGATAATTCAGCCGTCGCCCATTAGAGAATATCCGCGTCCATAATCGAAAGACCTATTCCATATTCCATATAACAGTATTAGCACCAAATTCAAAAAGACAATCATAGTATACATAAACATAGGCTTGTTTCCTGCAAGAGAGAAGCGCTCAACAGTTTTCAATGATGCCGGCAAGACATCATGATGTTCCAAAAATATCAAATCCATGAGGATCTTGAAGTACATGGGTTCATACGGCCCCTAGGCCCGGGTTAAACGGAATTAGACACAAGTTACGAAACGTAACGCCATAGATCTTGCACGCTACGCTCGTATTTTGTAATCAGCATGCGATATGTATCGCCAAATTTGATAAACTTTGAGTGGAGGCGCTTGGTGTTGTAGCCCTGTTTTATAAGTTTCTGCAACAATGTTTTGTGACGGTTAAAATCGTCACATTTAACACAGGATCTAGCAAATGCTACTAGGCGTGATATGTGTACGCCATATGCAGGTCCCACTGGAATATTACTGTCCAGAAGGGATAGTTTACGATGTCGAAATTGTAATCATCTCTTTTTTCATACAATCGACGAGAGTGAAGGCCTGCTTCATTTTTGTAGAGATATAGGTCTAAATACTTTTTTATTCGCGTGGTTCAAATATGCTGTTTCGTATGGACTCTCGGCAGTTTCCCGTGAGGGATATATATCTTTCACGGTGAAATTATGGACTCGAAGATGATAGGAGTTTATTCAAGGCGAGACGAATGAGAATGGAGAGCTTTCAAATGGTTTTCTTTCATCAATTTCTGTATGTAGGCGTCTACAGAAGAAAAAAACATATATGTCTTCCAAAAGCGAATTTCGAATTACTGTATGCTGTTGGTTTAGGGAATGCCGAATTTTGAAATCATAGATATCAACAGTAAATCTGTATGGAATTTGAGAGCTAACCGTGTCTTACGGATAAAACCTCGTGATTATAGAGGCGGATATTCGCTAAGGATGTCGGGTAATTACTTAAAGTTGGAATATGATAATTATTTCTTCGAACCCCAAACCTTGTCGGCCCGGATGCAAAATCGATATCAAATCAGTTAACAATGTAAAGATAATTAGGAAACCTGTGATAAACACATAACATAGCTCAATTGTGGATTATAAACTGTTGTGGATATCCCATCTATTCACACTTCCATTCTCAGCTGTAATGTAGCGGGAATCTGAGCGTGCATCGGGTGAGAAATTTGAAAAAAATGACACCTACCTGGTCGATTTCCAATCAGGACAACCCGCGTCAATATAACACAGTAAACTTTCAATATAGCGAGTATGTTCTTGGAGCTAGATTATGCTTTTATAAGTTCGGCTTATTTTTTAATTTTTCATCTTTCAAGGTAGAAAGTTATAAGATAATCAAATTTTGTCAATTCATTTCAGTTAAAATGTTGTAAAAATAGAACTAGAGAGATAGTAAAAGAACTGAGACGCCATCTACTAGTTCTAGTTGTCTTCAATCAAATTTGAAATATATTAAACAGTTTTCACGGAATTTCAATTGAAAAACGAAGGCTATTGTTTTCATTTCATTTTTTTAATTTTAAATATTTTCTACGCGGTATGAGCAACAGTTATGTAAATTCCATAAGTGAATTCCCCAGGACATATACGCTTTCATAAAATATATACATTATTACTGTTATGTTGAATATTTATTGTTACAGAAGACAAATTATCAAGGGATGTGCATTCGTCTACAGAAGAAAAAAACATATATATCTTCCAAAAGCGAATTGGAATTCCTGTATGCTGTTGGTTTATGGATCGCCGAATTTTGAAATCAGCAAATCAACAGTAAATCACTTACTTGTTACATATCTGTACGGGATTTGAGAGTTAGCCGTGTCTTACGGATATTAAGACCTCGTGATTAGGGAGCGTGTCAAAAGTTTTGACGCGAACGCGTTCATTTTTGAACAGGGGGTCGTTCATTTCCGCATGCGTCAGGCCGTTCATTTTACACAGCAGCGTCAGAAAATGAACAGTGTAACGTTCATTATTGAACGTTCATTTTTGAACGTTCATTTTTTTAATGCACTCTGACGTTCATTTTCGCACGTTCGTTTTCGCATGTTCATTTTCTCACGTGCGCAAACGGCTGGCGTTTGACTCGAGCAGAAATGAACAACATACAGAGAGCTGCCATCCCGATATCAAAAAACGCGCCGGATCAAATCTACTTTCTCATCGCGCGTCATTCCCGTGTTTTAGATTTTATTGTCTTTTGCTCCATGTCTTTTGCTTCGTGTGTGTATATATTCAATGCATTCCGTAATCATTACATTGGTCAATACATTGGTCTATGACAAATATCCATCTTCTTTAAAGAAATATGTTGATTTGTTGGTGTTCGAACTGCGTCATTTTGTTTTATTTACAAATGAAGGGGCCCTCACAGGTTGCATAATGACGGGCGCCACATGCGTGATGAAGTCTCCACGTGAATCAATCGGTCCATATATCTTTTTTAAAGAAATAGCTTGATGTGTTGGCAATCAGAACTGTTTATTCAAGGTTTATTTTTTTTATCATGGAATTAAAACTTTGAACTCCATGGTTTTATTGACAAATAGGAGACCTCACATGGCGGCCTACCTTGAGATATGACGGGAGCCGCATGGCGTCTCTGCGTGATTCAGTCGGGCCATGTCTTTTTATAATGATCATACATGTAGTTTGTAGGCCTGTATACTTTACCTGATTTACTCATTTCTTATTGAAGAAAATATTACTGAAGACAAAAAATTCCCAATGTCATAAGAATAAATCGTTATATAAGTGAATAACTTTCGTATATTTATATGTCTATATTATACTTTGTCACTATGTATTTCCTTTGCGATTACCGGGAGGCGCACAAATAAGTTCGGCTTATTGCGCTCCTGTCGTCAAATAAACTATTTAAACCAAGTGAATGGCGATATTGTGGTTACTCCGGAAATAGGGAGCTGATCAATTTCTCTTTTCTCCCCCAGTGCGGATGCAATTGACATATTTCCAAGCAAAAAGGAAACACGTTTTTTTTTCTTTTCTTGTTCTTGATTACTATTGCGATTTGTTTTCTCCATTATATATCTCTGACAAAGTTCATCCATGTGTGGAGAAAGATGGAAAACTGGGCTCCAAGATTCTGACAATGTTAGTATGGAGATGTATAAATTCCAATTAAACAAGTGTGAACTATAATAAAGGTGATGGTACGATAAGGCGGGATTTTGGCCAAGACGTGGTCCGGTTGAATTCGAAAAAATAAAATTTCCTAAAAACACTTAGGTCTTAGTGTAACGGCAAGAGAAAATATAAGTACACAATATGTGAAAGTTTTAGTGCGATTGCGTTATGATTATAGTTATCACATGAAACGGAAATCCACAGCTTATGCTATTTCGTGAAAAGGGGTCTAAATCGAGTCCTTCAGACACGCGTTTAGACGCGAACGTGGACTAGAACGCCATTTAACCCGGTGTTGTGTGGTAACATTATATTCCCACTGCTGGGAGATCTTTTTGGTCCAAAGGGTCCTTCATACTGAAAACTGAAAAGTTATGATTCATAACGTTTGAAGTTTTCGTAAGTAGATTAAAGTGACAAAATCGCCTGTTACAGTTGTTCGTATGTCGTGTTGTAGTGGATACGCACGTTTGATCACAAGCGTCGCGAAATTTTGTTTTACCGGGTTCGAATCCCAAGAGGTCAACATGTGTGACGTCGACAATTTATTTCAATCTTTCTCAAAATTGCATTCAGTATCTGAAATAAGATTTAAGGCTATCAGTATGAACCAATTAAAAGTAAATAAATATTGTTTACTGATGACACTATACCGTGTGGACATTACGGGCCAATCAAACGTTGAAATCGACCGTTCAGTCGCTACCTGTAACAACGGCAATATATTCGCCTAAATTGTGTATTTATTCTCCAATATGTGCATGTGAAATCGACTGCAACGTGGTGAAATAATAACGTCTTGGTACCGAAAATATGCGAAGTTATCATGGTTCACCGTAACATTCACTCCGTTGATTGACAGCTGCCGCCGACGACAGATTGTACATTGCATTGTGATTGACATATGGAGAGAAGAAATGTACATTCCTATATGCGTCGGCTGGCTGTGGGCAAACCCCCGCCTAACAATACAATCTCCTTTATAATTTCAGTTCAGGAAATGAGCTGCGGCAAATATACTTTATATTTATAAAACCAAGACAGGTGTTAAAAATTCGATGAATGCATATTAATAATTTCAAAACATGACTAATTTCCTTCCCGCAGCTAAAGACATCTCAATTCTGGCGCATGATTGGTGGGGGGCTATGCATTCAACAATTATTTATCTAGTCCTGTTGTGAGAAGCATGGCTTTCGAACCTCGCATTTCATGATCGTGGTCCTTGGGAGAAGAAAAGAACATTATTGGAATAGTGATCATCCACAGGGATGAACATAATGCTCTAATCAAAACAAAAGGCGTCATAGGACGCGCGATATGCTGTTGTATTTATTGCATCTATTGAACATACTTTAGTCAGCACGGGAACGACAAATCACCTTTTGATCCTGTTAATTATTTTTATTTTAGGCCACTCGATATTAACTCATTCGACAATGAACTCCTGTTTTCTTTTGTCAAAAGTCAGTCAATAGCCTATACTGAATAGATGTTGTGGGTCTCATTTCCGCTCCAAGCTTAATACAACACCATAACAATTTTTTCACAATGATTATATATTATTCCATCTTTTCGCCATGTTAATGCAACGTTCTTCTTTTTTTCTCTTTTTTTTTATTCAATTCACGATTTGTGTTTTCAACTTGTTTGTCTGGGAGAGGCGTTAGTATAGGCTTGCCTGTTCGCCGATCCCAGTTTCCCTTTGAGGTAATAAAATATATTGTTTTAACCAAACGGGAGTGTATGATTTGTGTGTGTGGTAAGGTGAACGAGAACCGTTGAATAATAGCTGGAAAATACTTATACCAGGTTTACAACTATCTTCTAGGCTTGTCGATACGCTGTCACATACAAATAATGCTCCGTATAATATTCTGTATTGTGCAATAAATTCCTGTTCTCAGTGTGATTCACATGACACCAAACTGTAAAATTGGATTCATGAAAAAATCACTTTCATTCTGAAATACTTCAGATGAGAGATAATCGGTACTCGATCATTGGATATGTAACTTATAACACAATCACGAGGACAAAACGTTAGAACTCTTGGGGGTAATTTTCTCTTCAAGTAATTTTGAATTTAATAGCGAAAAATGTATTTCAGATTTCATATCGATCATGTGATATGGTGAAATATAAGGGAATCGTTTATTGAGCTTTATTGATCTATCAAAATACGATAATAAAATCAACGCTATATTGATATGTGCATCTGTTCAAGGGGCTTTCCGTGATGGATCATTTTTAACACCAAATAATAAATATAACGAACAGCATTTAGAACAGCGCAAGATGAGTAATAAATTAAATTGAAACAATATTATGTCGAGTTTCAAATGTTGACAGTGTCAGTTACGGCCTACCAGGAAAATCCCGGGTGGTAATTTGGTGTGCATAAAAAGCCACCTGGACCTGGAGACTGTCACTATTTTTCCATACGAAAAAAATTAGTAGCGGTGAAGAAATCTGATGCAATGAAGCACACACCTTACAATTCTATATACCCGGGAACAGCAACGACTTTGAGCTCGCCCCCTTTCTGGGCCTCATGTGCAGACGATCCTCGCGCGTCACACACTGTCAATACAGAGCAGGTCGGACAGTACAAATAGGGAACAGCTAGGGATTTAGCATATACGGTTAATATTCGGGATCAACATTCGCCGACTTTACGTAATATAATAATGTGTGGTTTGATATCACAACAAAGTCCTTATTTGTCTATCAAATTAAATCAAATTACGAACGTTTTAAGGAGCTTAATTCATCAACTTGTTCACCCGATTATTGTATCATTCTTTACGATATTTGGTCACATCGGACTTTCAATGAGGCCAAATCAGTATGGTGATATTTCTCTGTCGAAGTTTAATATTATATAGTTCATCTCGTTTTCTTCCAAAAAAATAATACACGCGCGTTTATTATTAGTTCCTCTATGTCGCTCGTTCTATAATTCCCGGTAAATAATTCTCCAGAATATGCACGAAAGATCCACTTTTATTTTTTTAAATACCTGCGAAAGCTAGTGCAAGTCTCAAAGGTGCTGCCTTTTCGAGTGATCTGTTTTTGTTTGGTTTTTTTCGTTCTAGTATAAGTCGACACGATAGCCGTAATGTGAGCTCTTCAGCGAATTCTGACCGCTATCATACACACTAATTTGAACGTTCAAAAAAGAACGTTCTTTTTCTGACGTTCATTTTTTCTGACGGGGTGGTGTTCATTTTCTGACTGTCGAACGTTCGTTTGCTCGAAGAAAAAGAACGAGCACCTGTTCATTTTCTGACGCATTCTTTTAGTTTGAACGTCAAAACTTTTGACACGCTCCCTTATAGAGGCGAGTATTCGCTATGGACGTCGGCTGACTATTGAAAGTCGGAATTTGATAATTATTTCTTCGAACCCCAAACCTTGTCGACCCAGATACAAAATCGATATCAAATCAGTTAACAATGTAAAGATAATTAGGAAACCTATGACAAACACATAACAAGACTCAATTGCGGATTATTACATGAAAATATTAATGTTGTGAATATCTCAGCTATCCACACTTCCACTAACATATGTTATGCAGCGAGAATCTGAGCGTGGATCGAATGAGAAATAAATAAAAAACACACCTACCTTGTCGATTTCCAATTAGGACAACCAGCGGCAATACAACACAGTAAACTTCCAATAAAGGGAGTATGTTCTTGGAGCTAGATTATGAAGTTCCCAGATCAGTTTTCAAATGGCACGTGAGTTGTTAAACTACTGCCAAAATAATACTATTTTGCAGTGGCATATTGGCTAATCTGAGCCGATTTCCGTACACAAACTTAAAAATTATACATTAAATATGTTCATTCTGCTCATGACTATATATATTCCTCGAAACAATCCTGGACTATACTAGAGAATACATGTACGCGCAAACTAGAAGCACGTGATTTTTGTTTATGAATGCACACTCACTGTCCATGTGCAGATACATGTATCTGTCCAATATAATAAAAGAAACATTCGGTCCGTGCTTTGTTAAGTCAGATCTCGTTCAAGCATGGGTAACCTAGGAAGGCGCCCCCCTCCAGAAAGGTATGTAGTTCAAGGTACTTTTCTGTGTATGAATATGTTAATACTCTCAACATAATCATCATGTTTGTACTTGTATTTTCTTCAGAATGTTTTAATATATTTTCACCAGATACAAACCGATCTATCAGATCTACTTTTCAATAATAGATCAATTGTGTATACCCGGATGTTACTCTTTTATTGATCCAACCTGCGCAGGTGTCCGTTATTCTATTTAAACTTCGTTAGCCTATTGCAAATCATGCGTAAGTTCAATATTTAATCGTACCAGAACTACCCTCCCTCCCCCACCTCCTGCACCCTTATTTGTTTTCGTTGTCCATTGAGATAGAGGGCTGCAACTTTCCATACTATATATTCGTATCAAAATCTACAAGAAATATAAAAAATAAAATACAATTTAACCGCCATGTCAGAGGCCATTTTCAAGCTATTTTTTGATCGAATATTCCGATTTCTTTATTTTTCTATATTTTCTCTCAAAAACTGAATAATATGACAGAGTATGATTAGTTTTGACAAAACATTACTTTTATGCCATTTCAGTCAAGACAAATGCGAAAAAAGAACAGAAATGTTCGAAAACCCGACTTTCTGAGGACAGCTCGTGACAGCCAACAAGATTCGCGGAAAGTCCAAAAGTTTCAGCACTCTCGCACTCGATACGATCTCGAATAATGTAGACATAAGTACCTCGTATCGCAGTGCTAGGAATCCATATTGGCATCCATGTTGAAAGCACAGTATCACGCCGAAGTTCTGAACAGCGCATGTCAGCTGTATTACTTCCGTTACTAAGGCGATCAGCTCGAGAAGAAAAACCAGAAGAAACAACGCAATTTAGAAGGGATCCTCCCCGGGTAGATTCAACGGAATATCAATTTCATTTGGATATATATGTTATCTAACTTTTATCGAGCAGCTACTCTAGAAAATCTTTTTAGTCGAGTAAGAGAAGATTGTATTTTAGATTATTTGAGAGAGATCTGTTTATTGTATAAAATAAATCGCCGGCAGCGATATTGGCACATACTGGATATATCAGGAAGCGTTGTGAAGCAGGCTTAATTGGATCCATTACACAGCAAATCAAGGCTGATCAATGATATTGGAAAATGCAATTCATGTGTCACGTGAAATCAGGATAAATTTTATCATATTTCACGGACAATTTGCTCGGACCTTTGCCAGGGGTATGAGCACATTACGGACTGCTTTAAAGAAATACCGACCCAAGTAACTCGCAGTGCCATCGCGGCCAATTTTCAAGTGCTAAACGACATTACATAATTGAATGGGTAAATCTTCACGTTAGAGTTATCAGCAATATTGCATTTTGCAGTTTAGCGATTATCACGATAGAGGTCGTACCGAGAGAGTATTGGTTGCTGCCAGATTTAATATGAACAAAATTACTAACAGCTGAGATTTTTTTGCAACTAAATTAGTTGCTCGTGTTCAATCTAACCTGTCAAAAATCGATTACGTGAATTACAAGCGTCTGGTCCGTCATTGATAATTCAGCCGTCGCCCATTAGAGAATATCCGCGTCCATAATCGAAAGACCTATTCCATATTCCATATAACAGTATTAGCACCAAATTCAAAAAGACAATCATAGTATACATAAACATAGGCTTGTTTCCTGCAAGAGAGAAGCGCTCAACAGTTTTCAATGATGCCGGCAAGACATCATGATGTTCCAAAAATATCAAATCCATGAGGATCTTGAAGTACATGGGTTCATACGGCCCCTAGGCCCGGGTTAGACGGAATTAGACACAAGTTACGAAACGTAACGCCATAGATCTTGCACGCTACGCTCGTATTTTGTAATCAGCATGCGATATGTATCGCCAAATTTGATAAACTTTGAGTGGAGGCGCTTGGTGTTGTAGCCCTGTTTTATAAGTTTCTGCAACAATGTTTTGTGACGGTTAAAATCGTCACATTTAACACAGGATCTAGCAAATGCTACTAGGCGTGATATGTGTACGCCATATGCAGGTCCCACTGGAATATTACTGTCCAGAAGGGATAGTTTACGATGTCGAAATTGTAATCATCTCTTTTTTCATACAATCGACGAGAGTGAAGGCCTGCTTCATTTTTGTAGAGATATAGGTCTAAATACTTTTTTATTCGCATGGTTCAAATATGCTGTTTCGTATGGACTCTCGGCAGTTTCCCGTGAGGGATATATATCTTTCACGGTGAAATTATGGACGCGAAGATGATAGGAGTTTATTCAAGGCGAGACGAATGAGAATGGAGAGCTTTCAAATGGTTTTCTTTCATCAATTTCTGTATGTAGGCGTCTACAGAAGAAAAAAACATATATGTCTTCCAAAAGCGAATTTCGAATTACTGTATGCTGTTGGTTTAGGGAATGCCGAATTTTGAAATCATAGATATCAACAGTAAATCTGTATGGAATTTGAGAGCTAACCGTGTCTTACGGATAAAACCTCGTGATTATAGAGGCGGATATTCGCTAAGGATGTCGGGTAATTACTTAAAGTTGGAATATGATAATTATTTCTTCGAACCCCAAACCTTGTCGGCCCGGATGCAAAATCGATATCAAATCAGTTAACAATGTAAAGATAATTAGGAAACCTGTGATAAACACATAACATAGCTCAATTGTGGATTATAAACTGTTGTGGATATCCCATCTATTCACACTTCCATTCTCAGCTGTAATGTAGCGGGAATCTGAGCGTGCATCGGGTGAGAAATTTGAAAAAAATGACACCTACCTGGTCGATTTCCAATCAGGACAACCCGCGTCAATATAACACAGTAAACTTTCAATATAGCGAGTATGTTCTTGGAGCTAGATTATGTTTTTATAAGTTCGGCTTATTTTTTAATTTTTCATCTTTCAAGGTAGAAAGTTATAAGATAATCAAATTTTGTCAATTCATTTCAGTTAAAATGTTGTAAAAATAGAACTAGAGAGATAGTAAAAGAACTGAGACGCCATCTACTAGTTCTAGTTGTCTTCAATCAAATTTGAAATATATTAAACAGTCTTCACGAAATTTCAATTGAAAAACGAAGGCTATTGTTTTCATTTCATTTTTTTAATTTTAAATATTTTCTACGCGGTATGAGCAACAGTTATGTAAATTCCATAAGTGAATTCCCCAGGACATATACGCTTTCATAAAATATATACATTATTACTGTTATGTTGAATAGTTATTGTTACAGAAGACAAATTATCAAGGGATGTGCATTCGTCTACAGAAGAAAAAAACATATATATCTTCCAAAAGCGAATTGGAATTCCTGTATGCTGTTGGTTTATGGATCGCCGAATTTTGAAATCAGCAAATCAACAGTAAATCACTTACTTGTTACATATCTGTACGGGATTTGAGAGTTAGCCGTGTCTTACGGATATTAAGACCTCGTGATTATAGAGGCGAGTATTCGCTATGGACGTCGGCTGACTATTGAAAGTCGGAATTTGATAATTATTTCTTCGAACCCCAAACCTTGTCGGCCCAGATACAAAATCGATATCAAATCAGTTAACAATGTAAAGATAATTAGGAAACCTGTGACAAACACATAACAAGACTCAATTGTGGATTATTACATGAAAATATTAATGTTGTGAATATCTCAGCTATCCACACTTCCACTAACATATGTTATGCAGCGAGAATCTGAGCGTGGATCGAATGAGAAATAAATAAAAAACACACCTACCTTGTCGATTTCCAATTAGGACAACCAGCGGCAATACAACACAGTAAACTTCCAATAAAGCGAGTATGTTCTTGGAGCTAGATTATGAAGTTCCCAGATCAGTTTTCAAATGGCAGTTGTTAAACTACTGCCAAAATAATACTATTTTGCAGCACTGGCATATTGGCTAATCCGAGCCGATTTCCGTACACAAACTTAAAAATTATACATTAAATATGTTCATTCTGCTCATGACTATATATATTCCTCGAAACAATCCTGGACTATACTAGAGAATACATGTACGCGCAAACTAGAAGCACGTGATTTTTGTTTATGAATGCACACTCACTGTCCATGTGCAGATACATGTATCTGTCCAATATAATAAAAGAAACATTCGGTCCGTGCTTTGTTAAGTCAGATCTCGTTCAAGCATGGGTAACCTAGGAAGGCGCCCCCCTCCAGAAAGGTATGTAGTTCAAGGTACTTTTCTGTGTATGAATATGTTAATACTCTCAACATAATCATCATGTTTGTACTTGTATTTTCTTCAGAATGTTTTAATATATTTTCACCAGATACAAACCGATCTATCAGATCTACTTTTCAATAATAGATCAATTGTGTATACCCGGATGTTACTCTTTTATTGATCCAACCTGCGCAGGTGTCCGTTATTCTATTTAAACTTCGTTAGCCTATTGCAAATCATGCGTAAGTTCAATATTTAATCGTACCAGAACTACCCTCCCTCCCCCACCTCCTGCACCCTTATTTGTTTTCGTTGTCCATTGAGATAGAGGGCTGCAACTTTCCATACTATATATTCGTATCAAAATCTACAAGAAATATAAAAAATAAAATACAATTTAACCGCCATGTCAGAGGCCATTTTCAAGCTATTTTTTGATCGAATATTCCGATTTCTTTATTTTTCTATATTTTCTCTCAAAAACTGAATAATATGACAGAGTATGATTAGTTTTGACAAAACATTACTTTTATGCCATTTCAGTCAAGACAAATGCGAAAAAAGAACAGAAATGTTCGAAAACCCGACTTTCTGAGGACAGCTCGTGACAGCCAACAAGATTCGCGGAAAGTCCAAAAGTTTCAGCACTCTCGCACTCGATACGATCTCGAATAATGTAGACATAAGTACCTCGTATCGCAGTGCTAGGAATCCATATTGGCATCCATGTTGAAAGCACAGTATCACGCCGAAGTTCTGAACAGCGCATGTCAGCTGTATTACTTCCGTTACTAAGGCGATCAGCTCGAGAAGAAAAACCAGAAGAAACAACGCAATTTAGAAGGGATCCTCCCCGGGTAGATTCAACGGAATATCAATTTCATTTGGATATATATGTTATCTAACTTTTATCGAGCAGCTACTCTAGAAAATCTTTTTAGTCGAGTAAGAGAAGATTGTATTTTAGATTATTTGAGAGAGATCTGTTTATTGTATAAAATAAATCGCCGGCAGCGATATTGGCACATACTGGATATATCAGGAAGCGTTGTGAAGCAGGCTTAATTGGATCCATTACACAGCAAATCAAGGCTGATCAATGATATTGGAAAATGCAATTCATGTGTCACGTGAAATCAGGATAAATTTTATCATATTTCACGGACAATTTGCTCGGACCTTTGCCAGGGGTATGAGCACATTACGGACTGCTTTAAAGAAATACCGACCCAAGTAACTCGCAGTGCCATCGCGGCCAATTTTCAAGTGCTAAACGACATTACATAATTGAATGGGTAAATCTTCACGTTAGAGTTATCAGCAATATTGCAGTTTAGCGATTATCACGATAGAGGTCGTACCGAGAGAGTATTGGTTGCTGCCAGATTTAATATGAACAAAATTACTAACAGCTGAGATTTTTTTGCAACTAAATTAGTTGCTCGTGTTCAATCTAACCTGTCAAAAATCGATTACGTGAATTACAAGCGTCTGGTCCGTCATTGATAATTCAGCCGTCGCCCATTAGAGAATATCCGCGTCCATAATCGAAAGACCTATTCCATATTCCATATAACAGTATTAGCACCAAATTCAAAAAGACAATCATAGTATACATAAACATAGGCTTGTTTCCTGCAAGAGAGAAGCGCTCAACAGTTTTCAATGATGCCGGCAAGACATCATGATGTTCCAAAAATATCAAATCCATGAGGATCTTGAAGTACATGGGTTCATACGGCCCCTAGGCCCGGGTTAGACGGAATTAGACACAAGTTACGAAACGTAACGCCATAGATCTTGCACGCTACGCTCGTATTTTGTAATCAGCATGCGATATGTATCGCCAAATTTGATAAACTTTGAGTGGAGGCGCTTGGTGTTGTAGCCCTGTTTTATAAGTTTCTGCAACAATGTTTTGTGACGGTTAAAATCGTCACATTTAACACAGGATCTAGCAAATGCTACTAGGCGTGATATGTGTACGCCATATGCAGGTCCCACTGGAATATTACTGTCCAGAAGGGATAGTTTACGATGTCGAAATTGTAATCATCTCTTTTTTCATACAATCGACGAGAGTGAAGGCCTGCTTCATTTTTGTAGAGATATAGGTCTAAATACTTTTTTATTCGCATGGTTCAAATATGCTGTTTCGTATGGACTCTCGGCAGTTTCCCGTGAGGGATATATATCTTTCACGGTGAAATTATGGACGCGAAGATGATAGGAGTTTATTCAAGGCGAGACGAATGAGAATGGAGAGCTTTCAAATGGTTTTCTTTCATCAATTTCTGTATGTAGGCGTCTACAGAAGAAAAAAACATATATGTCTTCCAAAAGCGAATTTCGAATTACTGTATGCTGTTGGTTTAGGGAATGCCGAATTTTGAAATCATAGATATCAACAGTAAATCTGTATGGAATTTGAGAGCTAACCGTGTCTTACGGATAAAACCTCGTGATTATAGAGGCGGATATTCGCTAAGGATGTCGGGTAATTACTTAAAGTTGGAATATGATAATTATTTCTTCGAACCCCAAACCTTGTCGGCCCGGATGCAAAATCGATATCAAATCAGTTAACAATGTAAAGATAATTAGGAAACCTGTGCGCTCAAATTTCGACTTCCATTACTGAATCTGAGCGTGCTGACACCTTGTCGATTTTAGGGGATATGCCGAGTATGTTCTTGGAGCTAAATCATAGATATCAACAGTAAATCTGTATGGAATTTGAGAGCTAACCGTGTCTTACGGATAAAACCTCGTGATTATAGAGGCGGATATTCGCTAAGGATGTCGGGTAATTACTTAAAGTTGGAATATGATAATTATTTCTTCGAACCCCAAACCTTGTCGGCCCGGATGCAAAATCGATATCAAATCAGTTAACAATGTAAAGATAATTAGGAAACCTGTGACAAACACATAACAAGGCTCAATTGCGGATTATTACATGAAAATATTAATGTTGTGAATATCTCAGCTATCCACACTTCCACTAACATATGTTATGCAGCGAGAATCTGAGCGTGGATCGAATGAGAAATAAATAAAAAAGACACCTACCTTGTCGATTTCCAATTAGGACAACCAGCGGCAATACAACACAGTAAACTTCCAATAAAGCGAGTATGTTCTTGGAGCTATAGATTATGAAGTTCCCAGATCAGTTTTCAAATGGCACGTGAGTTGTTAAACTACTGCCAAAATAATACTATTTTGCAGTGGCATATTGGCTAATCTGAGCCGATTTCCGTACGCAAACCTAAAAATTATACATTAAATATGTTCATTCTGCTCATGACTATATATATTCCTCGAAACAATCCTGGACTATACTAGAGAATACATGTACGCGCAAACTAGAAGCACGTGATTTTTGTTTATGAATGCACACTCACTGTCCATGTGCAGATACATGTATCTGTCCAATATAATAAAAGAAATATTCGGCCCGTGCTTTGTTAAGTGAGATCTCGTTCAAGCATGGGTAACCAAGGAAGGCACCCCCTCCAGAAAGGTATGTAGTTCAATGTACTTTTCTGTGTATGAATATGTTAATACTCAACATAATCATCATGTTTGTACTTGTATTTTCTTCAGGATGTTTTAGTATATTTTCACCAGATACAAACCGATCTTTCAGATCCACTTTTCAATAATAGATCAATTGTGTATTCTCGGATGTTACTCTATTATTGACCCAACGTGCGCAGGTGTCCGTTATTCTACTTCACCTTCGTTAACCTATTGCAAATCATACGTAAGTTCAATATGTAACCCTACCAGAACTGTGCGATTTCCCCCCCCCCCCCACACCCTTCACCCTTATTTATTTTTGTTATCCCTTGAGATAGAGAGCTGTAGCTATCCATAATATATATTTGGGTCACGCTCTACAAGAAAATGTAAAAAAAATCCATTTCGAACGCCATGTTAGAAGCCACTTTTCGCATATTTTTTTATCGATTCTCCGATTTCTTTAT
The DNA here is from genome assembly GCA_036873755.1 of Hanleya hanleyi. Taxonomy (NCBI): domain Eukaryota; kingdom Metazoa; phylum Mollusca; class Polyplacophora; order Lepidopleurida; family Hanleyidae; genus Hanleya; species Hanleya hanleyi. The sequence continues at coordinate 2,339 of JAVTVY010056873.1, read as the reverse complement.
TTATAGATATTCTCTCTCAAAAACTAAATAATATGAGAGAGGATGATTAGTTTGGGCAAAATAAATTACTTTTATGCCATTTTATTCAAGACAAATGCGAAAAAAGAACAGAAATGTTCGAAAACGACTTTCTAAACAAAGAGCCAGTCCCAAGGTGTATTCCATGCCACGAAGATCTCACAGTGAAACATATTCTTATCGACTGCATAGATTTTAAGATTATAAGAAATTCTTTTTTATCGAGCGACTACTTTGGAAGATCCTTTTAGACAGGTGAGAGAGGACTGTGTCTTGGATTATTTGAGAGAAATCGGTTTGTTGCATAAGTTTTAATGTGTGTATGTTTTAATGTGTTGGATTACTAAGTTATTGGCTTGAGCACTTTTTGTTTGAATCGTCGCTATATAGCTGAAATATTGCTGAAGGCGACGTTAAACTTAATTCTCTCTCTCTCCCTGGATAGATGGAACTGCTCGATATATGTAAAAATAGTCAAACAATAGTAGTATATCAACCGAGCCTACACGAGTTCAATATTCCAATTTAAATATCTAGGTATTATTATTGCCAGTTCTAAATCAGGATTGAAAAATGTCAAATCCGACATCCTGTAAAAAGTCGCCGAAAAGAATTTCTCACTCGTAATCTACATTATATTAGAACCAAAAATCCCAACAAGAATATAATATAGATGCATACGAACTTGTTTCTTGCGTTTGCTTAAACCAGATTTAGAGGATTGACCTAGTGAAATTGTGCAAATTATAGTTTAATGTCATTTTTATTACATGTATCGGGAGTCTTTCACTTGTAGCTCTCGGTCAAGATGTTCACGGAGTCAGCTGTACTGTTTTTTTATGGTGGAGGATCTCTCATGTGGCTTACAAATGGAAGCGTTATAGGAGTATCGCATGGGCAAAGCAATAGCGTACGGATATATAGATTTGGAGAATATTGGGAGGGCTTCTGGCTGCACTTATTAAAAATATCCAGAATGACAACTGTATGATAAATGCGTCAAATAATCGATTTTGACCTGCGGTTTATATACATATATTGATATACGTGGATGACTGAATTGATTCAATGAAATTGTGATACTACTCCTAAGCCAGTTTCGGAGTACCTGCCCATATTTACAGAGCAAGTCAGAATACTGGGCACAGTTCAATATTATGTGTAATCCGTATGTTGTCTGTCAACCAAATGTGACAAACGCTAGGCAGTCGGGCAGCACGTGCAAACACTGAATGATCACAAATAGATTACTCAGAATATATCATTAAATTGGCTGTCAGTTAAATCGGTGTTGTACTCGTTTTTCTATAGGCTTTGGGTATCCGAGCAGTTTCCAAACGTTTCTCCTAGCTTATCTATGATACGTAAAAGAAATTAATGGAGCCGACATTCAATTTGGAGAATTTCGAGTCCATAACCAATTACACTCACCCGACAAAGTCTAAGCGCATCAACAGTCTTCATCGGACAGCAACAATGACGTAACATCTCTGTGTGTGTCTCAATTTCCAATTTTATGTGGTCAGTGGGCTAGAGCTAAGTCCTGTATGACGAAGCAGCTGATGTAATTAATAGATGACTCTGACTATTATCCTGGTGTCATAATAGATAACTCTGAATATTAACCTGGTATCGTAGCATATAACTAAGTATTATACTGGTGTCCTAATAGATAAAACTCTGAGTATATTCTGGCGTCATAATAGACAACTCTGAGTTTTACCCTGGTGTCATAATAAATAACTTTGCGTATTATTCTGGTTTCATAATAGATAACTCTGCGTATTATTCTGGTTTCATAATAGATAACTCTAAGTTTTATCCTGATGTCATAATAGATACCTCGAGGTATTTTCCTCGTGTCCTAATAGATAACTCTGAGTATTATCGTAGTGTCATAATAAATATCTCTGAGTATATTCTGGTGACATAATATAACTCTGCGTATTATACTGGTGTCGTAATATATAACTCTGAGTAAATTCTAGCGTCATAATAGACAACTCTGAGATTTATCCTGGTGTCATAATAGATAACTCGGAGTTTATCCTGGTGTCATAACAGATAACTCTGATCTGAATATATTCTGGCGTCATAACAGATAACTCTTGAGTAGTATCCTGGTGTCATAATATATAACTAAGTATTATCCTGGTGTCATCATAAATAACTCTGAGTTATCCTAATGTCATAATAAATAACTCTGAGTATTATCATGGTGTCATAATATATAACTCTAAGTATTATCCTGATGTCATTATAGATAACTCTAAGTATTATCATGATGTCATAATAAATAACTCTGCGTATTATCCAACTCT
>JAVTVY010056872.1:0-29414 GCA_036873755.1 Hanleya hanleyi | reverse complement strand
TTTCTCTCATGGTGTTTCCGCTCTGCCTCCTCCTTCGCCAGATTTTTAGCCAGGAGTGCATCTATACGCCTCTGTTTTATCTTGGTCATTCGCTCCTTGTATCTCTTTTGTGCAAGAGGTACATTATTTCTGGCCTCTCTCATCAGCTCTATGCGTTCTGGGGGGATTTTGAATTGAGCCATTGGGATGTTCTATTATTCATCCACATGGTGAGAGATTCATAGAGGAGCACTGTGCCAGCCGGTTTCATTCTGACCAATAAATCAAGAATTCCAAAATCGCGTTCAGAGGCCACATTTGTGCTAGGCACATTCTGTGCTTGAGCCAATAGCGCATCATCAGGGTTAGCATACTTCCCCTGTAGGAGCTGGTCTTGTGCTTGTCTCTCTAATAGCAGAAGCAAAGAATGCATCAACAACTCAAGGGCCTGCACTGTAAGTGTGTCAAGCTCATCATCATTGGTTTCGGCAAAAAGTGACAGATAAACTTCATCACGGTGAATAGCGAGATCTATATCTGTTCCATCGTCTGTTTCCTCGAATATCACTTCTCCTTCCATCAAGGAAGTGGCATCCTCACACCATTTCATGAGATGTTGGCGCATCGTTTCGAGGTAAGGGTTGACCTGGAGAATGCTTCTATTCTTGACCAGGCGCCAGAAGGGCCCTGTGACTACTTTGTCGATAATTCCCAGAGCTCTGATACCAGCAACATTGACTTTATTATCAATATCATCGCGAACAGCTTGAAGTAGTTTATTTGGATTTGGCCAAGCTGCCAGGAAACTTGCGATATGACCCCTGTGAAAGTACACGCCAGCGGCATCCAGAAACAAGACATTGAATCGATTGCCCTGGTATGGTACCAGTTTCAGTTTTGTTTTCTCCCGCTCCAAAAAGCTCTGAAAATATGAGGCCACGCCAGCCTCTTCACTTCCGCGAGAATGAAAAGACTTCACCGCTGTGCGAACCAGTCTGCCAGGTCCTGACTCGCTCGAATTGATAAACTGGGTAGGCATGACGTTCTGTTCTAATGCAACAGTCTCGAACGACTTCAGAGTTTTGTCACACTCTGTAGCAAAATTGACCAAAAGGTGCAACTTGCAGAAAAAGTTGCCCATCCTTGCTAATTTCTCACGTTCTGTAGCCGATAATGTATTCCAATTGTCGATTGCGGTTGGAAGAACTTTTTCACGCAATGCCTGTAGTTGCCTGTTAAAGCATGGGTTTACCGATCCCTGATCAGAGATGGTATTCTCGATACTCGCGAGTAAGGATGCCACTTCCTCTTCCTTGTGGTTCTCTTTGGAAATCATTCCCGCGAGCTCATCAACAATTTCTTGGAATGATTCTACAGTGTTTGTGGTGTCTGCTCCAGCCATTTCATGTAGGCCTAAAGATAGCGTTTGGCCATCAAGAAGGGTGACTTGCCAATTTTGGTAATTTCTATGGAATTTAGATGTTCCATCAAAATGCAAGCAATTTCCAGTCTGTGTGTGTGGTTGTGATTTTTGCAACATGGATTCTGCAACATGATATTTTGCCAAAAACCTGGCCTCAACTAACAATTTTGATCTAGAGCCAAGGGATGGTAGACGGGTTACATTCTTGTTAGTTAGATGCCGTAGAACAACTTTAATAACTTTATCAACTTTGCTCATGCTTACATTAAGTGCCAAAAGTTCCATGATGACTTGTCGAATTTCATCTGTGTATTTTCCATCAACAAAAGTGATAATTTCTGGGTCATCCAACAGATTTACTAATGACTGCAGCTCCTTGTTCTGGGTTTCAAGTTCTCTAACTTTATCTTTGAGCCTTTCTAATTCAGTGTCTGTGCTATCACTATCATTTGCTTTACTGGCTTGTGCCGTGGACTTTCCTTTCAAGTAACTTATGCGTTTCTGTAGACTACATCTTTCTAATTTTATTTCCTTAAGATTAATTTCAACCTCTTCTAGCCTCCTATCTTTCAAAGCCAAGTCCCTTTCTTGGACCTCTATTTCTGTTCTCAGTTCTTTATTTTCTTCCTCTACAACCTTCTTCTCTGTTGACAGAGCTGTAAGTTTATCATCCCTGCGTTTTATTCTTTTATTGAGGTTTCTGTTCTTAGATGGACCATAGTTTAGTTGCAGATCTCTTAACTGGCCCTCAACAGTTTCAACTTTATCAGAGGTGGAAGAGTATTCCTCTCTCAAATAATTTAGTTCATCTTCCATCTGCTGAACATTTACTTCTTTTACAGTTAAGGCAGTTTGCAATCTTCCTGATAAATCTTCTATTTTATGCAAGCAATCTTGAAACTTGACTTCTAGTTCAAATGCCTCCTTTGATTTCTGGTTATCATGATCTGTAGTTTCTGCCAGTCTTCTTTTTAGAGTTTTATTTCCTCGCTTCTCTGTGATTAATCGTTCAGCTAGATTTATCTCCCGTTCTGTTCGTGAGGCTTCAAGGATGAGTGATTCTCTGGAATCAGTCCTACTGATTTCAGGTACAGAAAATGTTTCTGACAAATATGCATTCTTCTTCAGTGCATCTTTCTTAACTGTTAGTTTCTGAACTCTATCATGAACACTTTTCAGCTTTTTATATAATTTGACATGCATGTCTGGTTCTTGTATGTACTGAATGAAAGCAGGATATTTCTTGGCAAATAATCTGCAAATTTCTATCATTGGTCTGAATTTATTTTCTGGGTAGAATTTGTGGGCATCCTCAACAGTAGCCATGATGATAGGAGTATGAAATTAGAACTAAATATTGACAATATTGACTGGAAATTGTCTTTTCCCTATAATGTTATTAAATTGTGTCAACAAAAAGAAAATGAACTCTGGTAAATCAACGTAAACAAACGTTTGGCAACTTTATTGAAAGGATTGGTGTTGGGAAAATAATCTGATAGAATTAAACACAAACCCACGTAAAAAGCCCAATTATTCAACTTGAGTCATGCAAATTAAATTAAATTGTGTTAGCTAACGACAGTAAAAGTCTGGATCCTTATAAAAAAATATAGTACGTTTAACTATTTATGTCACAGTTACAACAACAACAACTATCACAACTCGAAACCTGTTAACCACGGTAAATAAACTTCCAAACAAAACTAAAAATTCCTGCAAGGGGCATCATCAAAGAAGTTTCCTGGTTGTTTTAACCGAGAGCAGTGTCTTCAAGATCAGCATCTTCAACCTAAAGGTAATTTCTGGTGTTTAAGCGATCCTTTTTCACGGAAGGTCAATTCATTCAGCAGATTCAGAACAGATTCAATTTCCAACGTAGACAAAATCGGCGGTACAGACGAATTGAAGGCCTATGGACGAGCAAGCCCAGACATATGATGGAAGAAAGCGAGCAGAATTATAAACCATTCACAATTATGTAACACCGCCACAGATCCCCCCCTCCCTCCCCACCCTTTCCAACTAACATGAGAATAAGTGGCCACTTCATCAAACTACCATGCAGTGTTTTCAGGAAAGTATACTTTAAGGATCCCGCAAAAACCTTAGTAGTCAGGTCTCCAGACAATGCCCCCCTCTCCCCTTCCACTCCACAAATATTAACAATAATGGAGGGTTACACCATCATGTATCCCGGTATACAAAATTGCACATCCACAAAAAATTGTGTACTGGTACACAAGATGTGTAGGTTTTCTTCAAAATTGTGTACCACTGGAACACAATTATTGTGGATGTGCAATTTTGTTACAGCGATTGTTTTTAGAGAGTACCTCCTTGAATTATATACAGCGACTGCGCCCATTAACACAAGCAGTCGATTCAGGCAGGGTTACGTAATTTTGAATGGTCTCTGAATTCACTATATTTCCACAAACAGCATAGTCTTATAAGTCAAAACACTATTAACATACCTGGGATGTCCATCGCAACAACTTTATTTGGAAATGTAAATCATAACGAGTTATAAAGGCACTTCCCAAACAATACAGTGTCGGTCTTCTCCGTGAGAAATAACAATCTGATTGGTTGAAGACCAAAAACTGTCAGATATACTGCAATTATTCTGAAAGGTTGATTACGCTAGATGGTAGTGTAAGCTTACCAACCGATATTATTTCACTGTCTAACTGAACATCAAAGATAATGGACTAATATGCTCATGGGTTAAATTTACCGTCCTGCCATGCAAAATGGTCCGAAACAGCAATTGTACCAGTGAATGTTCATTCATTTTCCACAAATGTTCAACATTGATAGTGGAAATAAGTGAAATTCTATTGAAGAACAAAAAATGACATTTTACAAAATGATTAATCATTATTACATTAAACTTTCATAAAAGATTTTCAAGTAGACTATTCAAAAGAAAACTAAAAAAAAACATTGTTTCGTGATTGAAACTGAAAGAAACTTATTCAAAGTGATTGATACACAAATACATAGAACATTTTGTGCTGTCAGGTTGTTTGTTGTTTGTACCAAAAATGGAATGATTTAGTTAAGGTACACCAAAATGGAATAAAATAGAAACTCAAAAATCCATATTCATGTATATAGATTTTTCACCAGTGGACCAGGAAGTGTTTGTCACTTTCTGTTTACACACCACCATCGTCTATCCAACTAATACAATATTATCTATGAAAGAATTCAAGGGATGATTGGCATAAAATACCACAGCATTTTGTTGTATTAGCTATACTCAGAATACTTGCAAGGCATCGTATGTCGTGGTTCCTCAATACCAGGGCCAATGAAGTAGTACTGTATATTAGTGCAAAATAGCTGCTTTAAGTTTCAAATGTGAAATATACTGTCTATCGATGGAGTAGGCGCTTGTAATTTTCCGGCACACCTGTCAATCATAACCATAGCGATAGCGAAGGTGATGCCCTAGGATAAATTTGAAATAAATCAGAATTTTCAACATTGGGTTACACATCTCAAGACAATGTGCACATCGGCTGAACTACGTACGGTCAGATGCAGGGTGTGTGAATTTAAACATTGAACTCGCGAATCCACGGTACATAACTTTATATCATGGCCAATTATATCAGCAGTTCCACTCACATTACCTTTGTTGTAGGACCAGATATCAAGTATTGGGTCTTTCAAAGTGAATACTCTATATTTAGTATTTGTTAACTTAAACAAAGCCAATCTCAATTATTGCTGCATCTTTTAAAGTTGAAATGCAAAGGTTTTTAGATTCTTCTCGTAGTATTTTATATAACATGTATAAGTTGAATAATGATAAAAAATATCGGTATATCTGCTACCGGTACTTGATTTAATTTGAAGTAGTTTGTCTGCTAGAATCTTTTGAAATGTTGGTTCCCCAAGCCCAGCTGACTTCCAATTTGTACACAATCATCACTACGTAATCTTTCCTTTCCTTACTTCCAGCCACCTGAAGACGGAACATTACAAGCATGGACATCCGACCTGTGACATAAAAGGGTGAGTGAGTAGTGGGGTTTAACGTCGTTTTCAACCTTGTTTCAGTCATATCACGACGGTGCCTACATGTTCCAGAACATGAGAGTGCTCACAGTTCCTATTACCCTGGACACTGATCAGCCCAGCCAGTACAGCACCCGGTCACCCATCCAAGTATTGACCGAGCTGTGACATAAAATGGCCCAATGGGCTCCAATACCCCTCGGCCATGTCGGCTCTCAGTTATTGTCTAGTCATGCATTGAATACGATGCACTTTTAGAACTTTGACAACATCATGTATTGTAGGTTGACAAAAAGGTGATCTAGTAGTGTTGACTGTAGTTCTATCATTTTAGAATACATAGAAGTTGAACCAGGTCGGCTTTTGCCAAGGCCTTAATTGATGGGAAAATTTTGCGGTGAAGTTCTGGTAGAGCATAATCAAATCAAGTAGTTTGATCTTGGAAATACTGATCAAAGTCAATCATCTTCAACAATTATCTGGTCTCTTCTAACTTAATTGCATATGGAACAAGATCTTATACACTTGAACATATAGAATTTGACCTTTTAACTTAGAGAATAGGTCAAGGTCAGTGATATTCAATAGACTTCAGGTTCAGGCATACATGGTATAAATTTGGACAAGGTAGATATACTCTTTCATGAAATATTGTACTAAATAGAATCTGATCTGTAGAAAATAGGTCAAGGTTAGTCATCTTCAGCACACCTCTGGGCCATCACCAGATGTATACATAGTATTAATTTGGAAAACCTAGTAGCTACATTTCTTCATGTTATATCATAATTCAAAACATTTCATAACAGTATATGACCTTGAAAAAATAGGTCAAGGTCAGTCAACTGGAATAGGCTTCTAGGCAATCACCAATTGCATATTTAATATGAATTTGGAGACCTTAGCTTTAATCTTTAAATAATGTATCTTTCAATAAGCTTCTGACCTTTCACCAGATGCATAAGTGGTATGAATTTCAATGCCTGGCTCAACCCTCACAATTGGCCACAGCATTCAGCAATTGCCGAAGTAATCCATTCACTTCAGCAATTTTTAACATGGTGCTAAATGGGAGTTATTTTGATGCCATGTGATGTTTTCCGAATTGTAAGAGATGCTGGCTAAAATCCTTCTTGAGAAACCGTGTCCACAGACAGACAAGACAGATGAAGCAACGATGACCATACCATTCGGGCACATTTGTCCGAGGGGTAACAAGGCCGATACGGGATGCAGATTTCATTTGTGAAATCGACCAGGCTTGAGATACCAACTTTTCTAAAGCTACTAGCTAGTAGACAAAATACTTCTAATAAAACCAAAAGAAGTAAATAAGCTGATAGTTCCAACATTAACCCATGAAGAACATAAAATGACCTTTGCATTTCACCTTTAAGCAGTGAATCACAGATTTGACAGACATAATGTGCAATCGTATGAATATACAGTGAACCCTCATTATAATGAAATTCATTACACATTGTCAGAACACCATTCCAATTTGGTCTTCTTTGAGCATGTTATCAGTTAAACTAATTTATGTCAATGATACATGTGGCTCACAGACACCATATCAAAAGCATATATTAAAATCTGATTTCATCATCCTTCTATTTGACAGGTTGCTCCTCTGTGGCGTTGCAATGCAGTCTAGGAGTCGCTTATTGTGAAGTTGAAAGGAAATTTACATTATAAAGAAATGAGTCTGGAAGAGTACAGTTCTCAAGTTCTGTCGATTTGACATAATGTTTCAAAATTCTTGGGACAGTCTCCGGCTGAGAATCTCAACTCTCAAATAGCAGATTATCCATACTGTGACAGTCTCCGGCTGAGAATCTCAACTCTCAAATAGCAGATCATCCACACTGCGATGGCATTGGTTTTGTGCTTGGATTATTCACCACCATGAGGACAAGTGTACTGTAGCATGGGTTATTCTGTGAAGAAACATATATATCATATCAACATGCAATTAATACAATTCACTGCAATTCACATGGAATTCACTGCAAAATCACCAATTTAGATCTTTCATTCTTAGCAGTTAGGACGAACTAATTAACACTGCAGCCTACATTGGAGAGAGAATTTAAATTTGTTAGGTGGAATCTAGTTTACATAATAAAACCTAATAATAATTACAAGATAACATGTTTTATTTCAGCATGTCTTGAGATTACTTGGACTTTATGAAAGTGCAGATTATTTACCTGTAAATTTCCAAATAAAATTTTGGAGTCACCGATTTTCAGCTACCAGCACCAAGATCTCCATACTACAAGGCATCGTCAACTGACAGATCAAGTGATGCAATATTTACTCCAACCTGCAAATGGAATAAAACTTTGAAACTGCTTGAAAGTAATTTCAGTTGTATGTCCTCATTTGTCCTTATGATGAGCACCCATTAATTGAATCAATCTACTAACTTTCAATCACCACCAAAGTTTGCTACGAATTCTGATCAGTCACTCTAATAAATTGTATCACCTCTTAAAGTGTAACTGTGGTACTTCTGTAAGTTTACATCATATTCAAGATAATCTTCCAAATTATTGAATTTATACCCTGTTTCTTGTTTTATGACTTTAAATTTGACAATTTCAAAGTTATTAATGTTATTGTAGTGCACAGCACCACAAGCATATCGGAACTTCACAGCACTGCTTCGACATCAAACAGACTGTGCATGAGGACGCTCAATTTATGACGTCAAAAAGGGGCAGTGAGGATTTCTCCCACTGTAGACAGTTGCCTTTGAACCCTCTGAGCCATAAAATGACAGAATGTTGGGAAAGACGTTTTATTATTCACATCGTTAACTTGAATATGAGGTGCACTTACACAAGTATCACAGTTACCTTTAATGTAGGAGAAACTGCGATCAGTCTTCTGCTTCTGTTCAGCTGCATATTGTACTGAACCATGAGTATTGATCAACACTTTCAGCAAAGTTATTTCCCTTGACAAAGGCAGGAGTTCTCTAAAAATTCACATTCCAAATCAAATTTAACAAGAGCCTGTAGGGCTTCAAAACATGCCCACACATTTGACCAGAATTAATATTTGCAATCTTGAATGAGAAAGGCATAAAGTAAATTGTAGACTCACAGATTTATGCCTACAAGATCAAGGTACTGGTAGTGATATACCTGAGGTTTGTCATGATCCAGATTATTTTTATCACAGTGATCTCCTTGGACATTTGACCTCAAAATGAAAAGGGTTCCTATTTGCCCCATGTCTAAGGATAGGTGTATGAAGAGAGCAACTGAACAATTCTGTGCTTCAGTGATTAGTATGTTTAAGAGGTAGGTACATTAATTTTAAACACAATGATAATGTGCACAGTATTTCAGCACTTCAAAAGCTTAACTTGCTTTTCACATCTCATACTTTAGCAAGCATTTCTAATCCAAACCCCCTAGCCTGGCCTCTGTGATCATTACCTGAGTGAAGAAAGTGTCAGAAATGCAAAAGTAGCACAGGTTGTCTTGAAGAAGGCAAGAGCAGACAAGACTGCTTGATAAAACATGATCTGTATTGTCTGAGATCTGTGACAGGTCGTAGAGAAATCTGAAAACAAACGATGAAAAATTAGATTCGATCGGCATAGTATAGATAGAATCTATGACACATCATAGAGAAATCTGCAACAAAACAGATGAACAGCAGATATACGATCTGCATATTCTGGGGTCTGTGACAGGTCAAAGAGAAATCTGAAACCAAACAGTAGATATGATCTGCATAGTCTGGGATCTGTGACTGACCATGGAGAAATCTGAAGCCCAACAGCTGAAACAGTAGATAAATGATCTGCTGAAGCCAAACAGATGAAACAGTAGATAAACGATCTGCATAGTCTGTGATGTGTGACAGGACATACAGAAATCTGAAACCAAACAGATGAAAAAGTAGATACAATGGGATCTGTGACTGTTTGGGATATGTGACTGTTTGGGATATGTGACAGGTCAAAGAGAAATCTGAAACCAGAGAGACGAAACAGTAGATATGATCTGCTTTGTCTGGGTTCTGTGACAGTCCATAGAGAAATCTGAAATCAAAGAGATGTAACATTAGATATGATCTGCAATATCTTGGATCTGTGACAGGTCAAAAAGAAATCTGTAACCAATAGAAGAAACAGTACATATGGTCTGCAGTGTCTGGGTACTATAACCAGTCACAGAGAAATCTGAAACCAAAGAGATGAAACAGTAGATATCATCTGCATAGTCTGGGTACTGTGACAGGTCCTAGGGAAATCTGAAATCAAAGAGATGTAACATTAGATATGATCTGCAATATCTTGGATCTGTGACCGGTCAACAAGAAATCTGAAACTAACAGATGAAACAGATGAAACATTCTCCAAAGAGATGAAACAGTAGATATGATCTGCATTGGCTGAGTACTGTGACAGGTCACAGGCAAATCTGAAACAAACAGATGAAGCAGTAGATATGATCTGCATTGTCTGGGCACTGTGACAGGTCAAAAGGTCAACAGTCAAGTAATCACTCGGCTTGAAGATCAGGAAAATGAGAATATTTATCAGCAGTATATTTCAATTCAGGGCTGTGGAATCAGGGCCGTAGCCAGGATTTACTGAGGGGTGGTTCGCCTTCACTCCAAAAGGGCACATCAGGGGGTTCGCTGTATGGGAAAAGGGGCAAATAGGGGGTTCGCTTCAATTTGAGAAGGGCAATATATGAGAATGAAAGTACTCAAAGTACTGATGTCTGGATCGCCAATAATGGATTTAAAGTTTCAAAACGTTTCAGCCGATAGCAGATGTATGGATAAATGTGGAGATTTTCTCCAATTTGTGGACGAGTGTTTGGGAAATCACAACTGGAACACAGTTTAATTTTCAAGGAAGTGAATTTGTGAAGGCGGCTCATTTAGAAATATGCTAGGTATTCATGGTAGCAAGAAACTATCTACAGTAATATGCTTAAAACTGGATCGTCTGCGTCAATGTCTTCTACTAGTTTTTGCGAGCAGATTTTCATAATTCATGCAAGTTTATTGCGACAAAACGACAAATACGTGAGACTGGATAGTTTTATTAATAGTTCTGTGTAGCACAGATATTTGCAAGAGCTGCATGAGTTTGCGTTAAGTCCCCATTACTTATATATGCCTGCATGGTTTTTATAGTAAATTTGTTTGTTGACAACGATATAAACGTTGGAGAGACAATTTGTGCGAAAATTCCTGTTGTTGTTGCTGTACGATCATTGCGTATATAATTTAGTTTGAAAAAGTTTGAACACCACCAACAACAAAACTTTTCGAAAGCGGTACCCGACAAATTCTGTTGTTTCCGCTTTCGGAAAGTTTTGTTGTTGTTCAAACGTTTTGAAACTAAATTATATTCGGTGAGCAGAGTCCCCCGGAATACATAAATTTGCACTGGACAGAATCCGGTCAAGTTCGCAAGACGAGAAAAATGTAAATACTATTGTTGTTGCTTCGACACATATCTCCTCTGGAAATATATTCCATGCAGTATGAGTACACATTAAAATAGTAACGAACGCCGACTTCACGGGAAAGAACGTACGAGTATTGGAAACTGGGGTCTTTATAATCCCAGAACCTGAACCTGTAAAGTGCGACACTCAGATCAAGAAACAAGATTTGCAACGTATGATCGTACAGCAACATTAACAGGGATTTTCGCACAAATTGTCTCTCCAACGTTATCGTTGTCAACAAACAAAATGCGAACTATAAACACCAGGCATATATATTATAAGTAATCTGACTTACCGCAAACTCAGACAGACACGAAACCGAACAGACGGCAAACACCACGAGGTTTGAGCCGATCGCCCAGAACCAAAGAACAAAAAAATAGTCCACAGATTCAAGCAATCCCTGTGCGAAGAAATGAATATGAAATATACTCAAATTCAGATTTCGTTTTATTTCTAGTTAACATGAAACGATTACGACTGTTTTTTTCTTCATTTTCTGGTTAATACCCTGATATAAGACTCAAACACAGTGAAAATAACGGGCGGAGGGATACAGGACAACCCAGGGTCATTCCATTATAGTGCACGTACACATTTGCATATATTTCGTGAGTGGCAGCATAGTCTGGTCGCACCGCTACGCGGTGGCGATCCAGACAAAAATATATAATATTTCCGAAAGGGGGGTTCGCCCGAACCCAGAAAAAAACCCTTGGCTACGGGCCTGGGAATGTGACCAAACTTCATGTATACCGTCATAGCAAACATATTCATTTTGAGATGTGATCTCTCCAGTTCTAGAATATGCATTCTGTCTTTCGGATATTTCGAGCTCCTGTTGATTCTGAGGTCAAAAGTTCAACAGTTGCTGTATTCCTAAACAAGCCAGTGCTCTATTTTGGGAAAGCTAATTGTTTCATTACAAAATTAATGTTTTGCTGGCGCATATTGAAGCCAATTTTGTCTCTTGTTATAGTGCTGTCTTTACTGATGATACTTCACCCAGTCACATTGATCTATCCTCCTAATGCTGAGCATCAATGAAGGAAGCAACAAGTTCCAATTTTTAAGTGTTAGATATGACTCGACCAGAGATTGATCATAGGACCACCCACTTGTGAGGGGGATGCTCTAAACACTAGACCATTGAAGTGCAGTGAAATGAAGAGGCTGTTACTTACATGGGCATTGTAGGCGGTACAGACTCAAATATGAAGAGAACTCACTGAGGTCGACTTACAATGGCTGCAAAACATGTACAGAGAAAAGTAACATTTAGCATTCAGATTTATTTCCTTTTTTTTTTTTATATAGAATCAGGAGTGAGAAGATTATTTTAGTGTTACTCAAGCACCATACAGCCTGCATGGTCACGCTTTTATCTCCTGGTAATCAACCTCATATATTCTGAAAGATTAAATGATCATAGACTGGTAGAGTTAAAGATCTCATCAGTCCTAAAGAATAACTTTTTTGACAAACTGATGGTCTAATACAGATTTAAACTACATTTAGATGATAGATTACACTTGTCTCAGTGATGAATCCACCATGAAAATATATTCTTGCTATTCTCCCCTGACTGATGAGGATCTGGAATTGAGATTGCTGATGGATTTTCAGGACAGGTTTCCTTGTTTCTTCCTGCACAGAAAAATATGAGGGAACAGCAAGATAAATCTTCTTAGTTCAGCAGTTTTGAGAACGATAAATTTAAATTTCATTTATTTTTGCAGTCCATGTACAAGTTCTACTCACAGGCATAATGGTTAACACTATCAGAATACCCACTATGAAGCTCACAAGTGTCTTCAACCTGAGAATGCACTGAACCTGCAAGAAAATGATATTTATTTTATCATGTTTAAGGCAACAGTATCTCTTTCTAGATTCAAGGCATGAAATGTTCAGAATTTCAGTCCTGGTCGAGACTGTTCACTACTCAATTTTATGTGAGATCCAAATAATATATTCACAAATTATTACTTTCCTGCAAATATAAACATGTAGTAATTAGGCCTACTGGACAATTGCCATGGCAGATTAATTTTAGGCCATCCATAATAATAGTTGTAACTAATGTTCAATAATAGACATTGCACCTGATGTCATCACTGCACTGCATTGTGGGAATCAGAAGTATAAATCCACCATCTTTGGACTACACAGGTGGAAACTGTAATTCAGTTGGCATGGATACACAATGCATCATGGGATAGAAAGAAGGATAAAATGTCATCAGGTTTCATGGATATTGGTGAGTAGGTAGATTGGAAGGCATTTTTATTTTATTTTATAATGTATCATTATCAAATGTGATTTTGACAAAACATTTTATAAAACAAGATTTGAAATTGGTTATAGGTTATGCATATGTAGATTTATTGGTATCTACTTATTTATAACTCAAAACATTAATCATCATAACATTAATTTTTGAAAATTTTAAACAGATCACTACTGGAATCCTTTATATTTCAAATAATAAAAAAATGAGGCTACCCAAAAATCGCTAAATATTTTTGGTAGGATGGTTACATCAAACACAGATCTTATATAACAATGGCCCTACTCTGGTGAAGATGTAATCAGATCTACATATTGCCAGTTCATGGCATAACTACAAATTTGCTTGTGACATTGTCCAGACATGCCTTATTTTATTTCTTGTTCTCGGTGACTGTGGATCATCTGTCAGAATATTTCCAACATTATGCTTCTGACCAGATTGCATTATCCTGGGTGACAGGTCATGACAGTCATTACAGGAACTCATTCGTGATAGTTGTGACATTATGCTTATAAATGTATTTGGATATAGACTGGTTGCCTCCCCTGTATATCCACACAGAAGACAGGTCATGACCAGCATCGTGGATTCCAAATTCTGTCTGGATATAGACTCATTCTACACGTTTCAGAATGTATCGTGTCCCAATAAACACTCCTGACCTGGAGAATGAACAGGCAGCGAAACGAATGCTGGCATAACCGGTCTACTGTATGGGCATACAGGGGAGGTAACCCCTGATTTGGATTCTCCATTCTCGGGACAGATGTCTATCGTACCTAATATACGCTAGGAGATTATACGAGAAGTTCAGTTGTTTGCTTTTCTTCTAATTTGATGGCTCACACCAGAAGGGCATGATATCACTATATAATTTTCTTCTGTTGCACACATAAAAATCTCCAAATCCATAATCTATCAGTATTAGGTCTCTTCAAAATGTACATGTAGACATTTGCTGATTGAAATGGGTTATGTTTACACAATATATAAACAACAAATTTGAAATAGATCGAATTCAAAGTAATGTTCTGACACACTCGTCATTAGTCTCAATTTTAGCGCCTCTTGCTGACAAGCATAGGTGGCTGTTTATAATACACAACCAACTCTGACGACCAACACATACTACATGTACACTGGCTTTCATTATCCGCCAGAGGCATAGTGGTAGCATGTTTCTGGTGGAGCGAGAATGCAGACGATGTTACGGTTACCATATGAGTTTTACACTGTATTATATGGGAATATTATTTATCATGCCTTATACCATGTTAACATATTTGTTAACTCCTCTTTACATGCATCACACATCTCAGTAGTGCAGTGCCCATGCATATTCTCCATTTGGTCAGCATACAAGTACAATTCAATTCTGAAGTAAACAGAAATATTTCAGATAATTTGGTAATAAGTACATGTATTCCTTTCCTTTGAAATAGTACCAGATTTTAAAATAAAGAAAAATCCTTTTTTTTCAGTCAGAATAGCAATCATCTCAACATATTGCTCAACAACGTTCAAGCAAGAAATTTCCAGTAATAGAATGATTGAATTAAATGCCTTTTCAATCAAAATAGCAATCATTTCATACTATCATGACTATTGCTGATCAACAATGTTCAAGCACTAAATTTCAGATATAAATGGTATGATATAACTGAACTGATATGTAACTAAATTCCATAAAATTTGAATACAGGAAATATATGGCAGGCCTCAATTTAAGGTGGTAACCTGTTTTCAGTTTGCCTGGAGGTTGCCATATGAAAAATAGTGGTAACCTATTTTCAGATTAGGTTAATAATTATGTAATAGGTTCCCACAGGTTACCAGTGTAGAATTCATGGTAACCTGTTGATAGGTTACCATCAGCACTCCTTAAATTGAGGCCTGAAATGGTATGATATAACTGAACTGATATGTAACTAAATTCCATAAAATTTGAATACAGGAAATATATGGCAATCTAGGAACATAAATCCACATTCTACATTTGGCTAAAGATATAAAAGTCCCTGCTCCCCTTTCATGAACTTAATACATATACCGGTACTGAAACCTATAACTATTAGTCTCTGTAGGCCTGCATAAAATCCGCCTTTTGCACTTCAAATTCTTGGACAAAGGATTCACGCCAACAGGTACACTGATGCGTGACTCCCTCATAAATTTGTGGTTCACCTTAGTCCTCTATTCTTATGGCTTCATTTTTAATCAGTGGTATATGAATGAACTATTTTTGACTTGCAGTTGCAAAAGGTATCATCAATGTATTAAATCATAATGGTCATAATACATTTCTTGGAATAGATATTTGATGCATATTTACAATATTTACACCATCAATAGTTAAAAATCTGCCCTATGCTGTAGATATAGGCTGGAGCGGAAGATAACGAATCACAAATGTACGCCGGGAGTCGTGCATCGATGCACCGGAAGTGATGCTGGTGCGAATCTGTCCTACCTATATGTATCAAAGTGTAAACTTTTTATATGATTAGTAAAATAGCATCATCAGCATGGTGGACGAAGTTTTGTCCTGCAGTGAAGTCATCAACCAAGAAGATCTCCCTACATCCATGTCATTACTATAGGCATGGTTCAGCTAACTTCTTTCAGGAAGGGGGTTGGGTGTACTTCATGGACGACCAGGTCTGAGCCAGGTACTACTACCCCCGCCAAATAAATCTAAATCTAGTTACATGTATGGGATTCAAAGGGGAATTATTCATGCCAACTGTTCTTTCGGGTGTCAGGTGGGTGGTCAGATATTCTAAATCCCCCCCCCCCACACTTCGCCATTAGACGGGCCCATATGTAGTCCCAGTCGATCTACGTTCAACATTGGACTATAGATGGACCTACATTAAAGATTAGTAGTGTGATTTTAATTGTTCGGGTAAACTGAACAGCATGATCACTTGGAACATTTGCCAAAATATTTTCAAGTCGTGAAGTCTTGTATTTCTTATAGGGACCAATATTGTCAGAATCTTCAATTCGGTCTAGTGGACAAGATTAAAATGGGAAATTACTGAGATGACGTCGGATAACGTGACCAAATGTCCAGGATGTCACATTAGAACCCGTCATAGTGTAATAAAAGTTCTGAGATCGAGTATGACGTTGCAAAGCATCACGCCCGGAATGCAAATGCACGTTTTGTGACGTCATCTCAGGCACTAGGACCAAGTGTAGGTGCTGTCACGTTTTTCAGAGAATGTCAGAAGTGTGATTTCAATACCCGTGATATTAATAATTGAGGTCACAGAAAAAAGTTCATCATAGATGATCTCAACTACTAAATAACTTTTATCGAAATAGGTTATTAGCTGAATATTTTTCAAATGACGCTACTACCTCTTTAAGGGGCAAGGGATATTTTCTTGTTCTTGGGCAATTTTCTATTTCTCATGGTGTTTTCCACTTTTCATTCTCAGATAATTCTAGAAGCAAAAAGTTACTGACATTTATTATTGTGATTTGTCAGCTGGGTTACCGGTATACTCAGGGGCGTCGTTAGGGGGGGGGTCGTCCGGTGCGAACGACCCCCCCTTGGCCGCGCCAAAAAAAAACAGAAGAAAAAGCAAAAGAAAAAAGAGAAAACAAAAAACAAAAACAAAAACAGAGAAAACAAAAACAAAATAAAAAAAGCATAAAAACATAAAATAAAAAAAACATAAAAATTACAGATAGAGTGCCAAGACGTGTAGTGGTGTGTAAAAGGCCCGTTTTGTTTGTGTCAAACCAGGAAGTCAAATGGAGTCTGGCATATTCTTCAATATCGATGCGGGTTTATGCGAAACAAATGTGAAAATAGAACCATAAATCTATATACATTGTGTTCAAATTTCTTTCCGAGAAAACGGGTAAAACGCATCTCCGGCAACCGGAGACCCTGGAGCTTTTCCGGGGCCTAGACGGCCCCTGGACCCTCGCCTGTCAGGCTGTGACGATCGCTCATTTTAGCTTTGTGTAAATGATTCGCTATCATATTGGTTCTAATGTTCCATCATGTAAAGGTCATCGGTTTTTTATGTGTTCTTTTTATGTGATAAATATAACTAAACAGTCAAATGGATTCAGGCATGAAGTATGATTTTTTCAATATCGATGAGTGCTTATAAATGCGAAACATATGTGAAAATAGAACCATAAATCTGCATACATTACGTTCGAATTTATTTCTGGGAAACTCTTAGAACGCGTCTTTGGAGATCTGGAACTTCGGAGCTTCCGGGGCCTAAACGGCTCGTGGACCCTCGCCTGTTGGGCTGTGAGGATTTCCTTGTTTTATCTGTGTGTGAATGAATCGTATCTGTAGGCATACTGGTTTCCCTCCCAAGAACTATAAGTCATCGTTTTGTATGTTTTAAATATAACTAGAACGTCAAATGGATGAAGGCATGAGGTGCGATGTTTTCAATATCGATGCATGCTTATAATTGCGAGAAAAAAAATCGTGAAAATAGAATCATAAATGTGCATGCAGTATGATCAGTTTTATTTCCGGAAAAACGTTCAGAACGCATCTCCGGCTATCTAGGACCCCGGAGCTTCCGGGGCCTAGGCGGCCCCTGGACCCCCGCCTGTTGGGCTGTGATAGTGGTCCCCAACTTTCAATTACGTTCCGACGCCACTGGGTTAGCCTACGAGGCATATAGGCCCAAAGCGTTATTATTGTGTTTTCAACATGACAAAGAGAATAAAATATAATACTGATATTTGACAAATGACGTGTTAGTTTAATTGTTGGAAATCGCTCAGAATGCATCTCAGGCCATAAGGTCTCAGAGCTGTATAATATAACCCTAAATTTGCATACATTATGTTCAGATTTAATTCCGGGAAAACGCTTAGAACGCATCTCCGGCGACCTAGGACCCCGGAGCTTCCGGGGCCTAGGCGGCCCCTGGACCCTCGCCAAAAGTGCTATGATAATCGACCCCCCTTTGAAAAATCCTAGCGACGCCCATGATACTGATTACTGATAATTATCCTTGTTATCAAACTACAAATCTCTCACCCTGATAAACAGTTGATAAAAAACTTTGTGCCTTCACATTGGTCAATGAACATGTATGCCAAGTCTCGCATCGATTGGTTCAGTGGGTCCAGACCTTATAAGGTTTTCATATCAATCTTGACGGCCGCCGGGGCTTTCGACCAATCGACTTTGGTCATTTTTGGGGAACTTTTTCAGGAAACAAAATTACATAAAATATATCTTTTTAATATCTGAAAATAGTAAGGGGTGGAGGGGGGATATCTCCAGAGAGGAATATGTCCAGGAAGGGATATGGGGAGGGGGGAATAATAGCGGGAGGGGGGGGGTGATGTCCTACAAGCATCAGACTTGCCCTGAAAACGTGTGAATCCCCAGATAAGCTGCTAAGCTCGACGTTAGGACGAGTTGTGTGTGCATGGGCGGGGGAGGGGAGGGGGTACAAATTATACAATGGGTGACAGCCTTTCTTTTATTATTTGGATGTTCGCTTGCGCTTAAACCGACCCCCTGCTATAAATTTTAGAGTAATGGAATTATTTACCTGGTCCTGCCTGTCATAGCGGGTGGAATATTCGCCGTATACGGAAAATCGGCACAGGTGCTTCTTGATGTTGTTGTTGTGCCGATTGCGTTCGTTTTTCTGTTCCTGAGTTTCAAATGCCTTTGTAGATCGGGATGTTCTTTCTTTTGGATTGTTGAGCTTGATATCTCGAGCGCATGGCTCAAGTCTTTGAATCAGCATACGCAGAACCGACATCGGACTTCCAAAATATGAAATAAATCGGTTTGACTGAGCTGAAGATGTGGTGAGTGTTTTTTTCTGTCAGCCAGACAGCGTAGTTCAAGGGCCGTAACTCGTAATTCACTCCATCCCCAAAAAAAAATCCCAATTTGAAAGCGGACGCGCACGTAACTCCAAACTGACGACCTTCTTTACCTCCGATTAACAAAGAGTTCTTTTTATTTTCCTAAATTTTTAATGTTACAATATTTGTCCATTTTAAAATGGTACAATGATGGTACAATATACCAAGGTAGACTCGTACCTAGCCCTCAACTCACACGCACCGTTGGGGTCTAGTCAGCGGCAGGCATTTTGTATTTTCTGATTGGCTGAATTACCGGTCTAAATCTAGACCGGTAAATAGACTAATGTCAATATATGTTGTTGTTGTTCGTGTGTATCTAGTGACCAGTACTCGTCTATGGTGCGATAAAGGGCCTTGAGCGCTACGGCCACCAATCCACCAAGTATTATATAGATCCTTGGTAAGATTTGATGAGCGATGAGCGATTATGGTATGTTTCCTAAATAAAGCCCTCGCTTCTTCGACTACCACGACATCCAGCAAGACGGTACATCTTCGGAAAATTTATGACCTATTCCAAGGTTCTTAACGTGACAGGTTCATGATCAGGTCAGGGAATTTGCAGCATTTCTGTTCTTCATTCAATACATAGTACTGTTCATACGCCCTATGATATGTACTTTTGTTGCTAACATTATGCAAGTTTTGTTGTTAAAAAAATAAAACTGAACGTACTTGTAGGCCTACTACTCGTTTGAAGCAGCAGACATTATAAATTTAGTTGACCTAGATTCTGCATTGAAGATCAACCATTGAAACGCGGAAAACAACGAATTACGTCAATTATACAGTATTTTCGCCTTCATGTTGTCTGATCGTACTAGTCTTGTTTATCTGATTATGCTAAACAATTTTGGGATAGGCCTAGGTCATAAATTTTCTGAAGATGTACCATTTTGCCGACGTCCAAACAAGCGTGGAGGGGCATTGTGGGTGAAGAATACCATGGGCCAATCACTGTGCAGTGCTGATTTAAAATGCCTGTCGATAACTAGTCTCCATAGAGCGATAGCGAATTGGAGCTGGGTACGAGTCTATATACCAAGGATGGCTATTCTTACCCTCAAACAAACGAGAGCCAATGTAGGACCGACATTGGAACAATCCAAACCGTATACATTTTGGACCGACAGCCGTCGCCAATGATGTACCAATATATAATGTTACATCGTCGGCAACATCAAATGGTACCATCATGGTCCAACATAAATTGTTACATTGCTGTAACACTCACTGGTACACGAATGTTCCACTATATATCGGTGTCATATTGTGGGGAAAACGCGTGTGTAGCAAATGGTACCCTTTTGAGGATGTTTTTCAGTCAAAATTTATCATAATCTATTTTAAATTTCAAACCGCTGACAGTAGAGTGATGAAATTTTGACCACATCTCCAGGCAATAAAGACGAATAATCTATATTATTCACGACTGCTACACTCGCATATAAAACTCAATAATTTGCATAAATTTGCATAATTAATAAGACAAAATTGGCTGATCTTCATTAGAAACCTCCAGGAAACTTAGTAAAAGCAATTCAGTGTGAATTGAAGTTTGCTTGTGTAGTTTGTAGTTAAGTAACTCCGAAAACGTAGGAAAGGGGGAGATAACTCTACACCAGGAGCAATTTTCAAGATGGCCGCCATACAAAATGGCCGCCAATCAGTCTCTTTGAACTTAGTCATGTTGGGTATCAAATTGAAGCCCTTGAAGAGGAGAGTACAGCCATAGTGGTTGTAAGAAACAGTAAAACATATTAATGGAGAATTCAAGTATTATATAGGCAAAAAAGATGAATTTTTCGATTAGAATGTGAAAATGATGGAAAAAATACTGACATGCTGACCAAGTTAAATGACAATGTACACTGTACGAAAACCATCCACACATGCACACGCACCTATGGCATACTTAATACTTGAGTAATCCCATTCATACATGGACTGATGGTTAGCCTGACTAAGCATAGATCTGCATGATAAATTGACTGAGTGAGTTATTAAAGTAATGCCAGATTTGGCAATAAATTATAAAACTACATGTACATGATTAAGCCACATTTTATTTGACAAAAGTAGATATATCCGGATGCTGAACACCAAGTCGAGAGAAAACTTGAGGTAGGCAGTGCTTGTACGACAAGCTTGGATCAGCGTCAATATATTTGAGCACCAGATGAAAAAAGGCGAATGATGGGACCTTTTCAATTATTGATGAATCTACAGTACAATAAATATAAAGCAAAATAAAATAAATGTGTTTTGTTATTGATGTGTTTGAAGAACAATTACATGATCCCCCTGAAACCGATTAATACAACATCAACACAGTTATTTGATATCGATAGATGTAGAGGGAAAAGACATTTGATTCACATTCAATTGTAAATTGTATTATCCAGTTACGAAATTGGTTTATTTCCAGTTGACATCCATGTAAGTTAACCTATGTCCATATCCACCGTAATACAGCATAAAGAAATCATGCACAACTTAATAAAGACCATAACTGAAAATTTATTCTGTCAGAATAAAATCAATGTCAGAGAATAGATATACCAGGTAGTACATTTATTTAAGATTTGTTTTCAACATAACATATTAATTTACTTCATTGCTGTTTAAGTTTACATGTGGAATGATCTCCACATATTTTGATACTAATTACCATCCACTGTGTGTCCATATAGGCAAGATCTCGGATCACTTGTTTTCACCATCCATGCGAGATGGTTAAATACATCAAATCCCATCCCATGACGTTGATATAAGTATCTGTGTTGGCCAAAAAAAAAAAAAAAAAAAAAATTGTTTTGTATTCAAGTAATACACAATTTTATTTTATTGGAAATATATTATTCAATTGTTATTCAATAGTAATTAGGCCTACACTATATTCCAAATATATATTTGTAATATTCTCAGCCAGAACCTGTATTACTTCAAACTAATTGCTCCCCTTTCCTATAATTAAATAACCTCCATAAAGTTCAATGTCTTTTTAAAATGTGTACAAATCTGGGGGGAGTGGCAGTGTTTGACGTAATCGCCATTTGTAGAAGGCGCTTATGTTCCATATTGAGGGATAGCCTGGCTGATGGCTGTTCTGTCTGACGATTTGCTTCCCTCGTATTTTTACATAGAGACGATCGTCATTTCTCTCCATTATTTTTGAAACCAGAGCAAATTACTGGAGTGAAAATTATTTAAATATCCAAGGAACATCAACGAACGTAATGATCGTGAATGATTCACTGTAGTTTTCCAGTTTGAGCCGCGAAAGTAATGAGGTCACGCACATGTCGGCTGGCGTTGGTAGTCGCCATCTTGAATATATCGTTTTGAAGCGGGGAGAGAAACAACCGCTTCAGAAAATGATTTTTAACTATGGCCATCTTCGGAAATATCAGCCCAAATCACGACAGATGACTAGTTCAACCTTCGGACTTTAAGAATATATATTCCGATTAGCGAAATATTACCTTGCGAGTCGGAAAACGGCCCACTTATCAAGAAGATGCGCCTTTGAACACTCCGCTACGGCCCGTGTGGAAAAAATTACGTCATCGGAGAGATTCCCCTAATAGTACAGGGGATTCCCTAGAAAATGACACGTAATTCAATGAAATCGAGGCTCAATGGCCGGTGTTTTTGGCCGAGAGGAAACCCCCATGTTTTCAGGTTCGCGGTACCGTGAGGAACGGATTAGCGCATCATGCGCTAGTCCAAAACAATTTTTTGATAGCAGTACAACAAACACAGCACAACAAGAGATAGAGAATAATTTATTTGTTTCCAAATTTTATTTTAACAGTAAGAAAAAACTGAACAAGTCTAAACCATGCAAATTTTGTTAAAATGAAAGTGACAGTTCTCTTCAACATAATTGACATATTCGCCGGCTAAAACGCCGCCATATTGAATCTCAATGAACTCCCTAGTAGGAAGGTTGGACACACATAAACTATGTATGTAGGTACCATAACTAATCTGTGATAAAATGCAATTAACTAGCTCACTCAAATCAGTGATATAACATGTACTCAGAATACATAGGTCGCTGTGTGAAGTCCGATCACCTATACTATGTGTAGGAAGGTTGGACACACATAAACTATGTATATGTGATAAAATGCAATTAACTAGCTCACTCAAATCATTGATATTACATGTACTCAGAATACATAGGTCGCTGTGTGAAGTCCGATCACCTATACTATGTGTAGGAAGGTTGGACACACATAAACTATGTATGTAGGTCCCATAACTAATCTGTGATAAAATGCAATTAACTAGCTCACTCAAATCAGTGATATAACATGTACTCAGAATACATAGGTCGCTGCGTGAAGTCCGATCACCTATACTATGTGTAGGAAGGTTGGACACACATAAACTATGTATGTAGGTCCCATAACTAATCTGTGATAAAATGCAATTAACTAGCTCACTCAAATCAGTGATGTAACATGTACTCAGAATACATAGGTCGCTGTGTGAAGTCCGATCACCTATACTATGTGTAGGAAGGTTGGACACACATAAACTATGTATGTAGGTCCCATAACTAATCTGTGATAAAATGCAATTAACTAGCTCACTCAAATCAGTGATATAACATGTAATCAGAATACATAGGTCGCTGTGTGAAGTCTGATCACCTATACTATGTGTAGGAAGTTTGGACACACATAAACTATGTATGTAGGTCCCAAAACTAAACTGTGATAAAATGCAATTAACTTGCTCACTCAAATATTTCAGATCAGTGATATTAACAGACAATTATGCCATATGTATACAGTAATATTTCATCATACAGCAGTAAGCTAAAAAAGTTAATAATAATCATGATAATCATTTTGCATCTTGAAGTTTTCATTCCTTAGATGAGGAGTGTTATGAGTCTAACATCAGTTGAAAAGGAGGCATCAAACTTATTGTAGGTGGTACCATCTTGGATGTTACTAAACCTCCCCAGACTCCCTTCCCCATTATTGTAACCCCTGTTACTTGTGGTTTCTGTGATTCATGAATTGGTAGAATTCAATGTTTACATATTAGCTTTTCATATCTTTAGTTGTTCATTTGATTGCAAACAGTCTAGTGTTTATTTAGAGCATTCATAAAGTTAGACCGCGGTTCACAGTTCCTTATTCGTCATCCAGCGACTCATAGCCACACCCCAAGCAGCGCCCCCTGGCGTCAGATTTGGGATACAAATATGCAAAGATATCGATACCACATGAACTCTTGTATATAGATGAAGCTAGGTATTCGTATTGTTAGAAATCAGATCTGTTATTAGATTATATCCGAATATGATTTAAATATATTAACTTTATTTCAATTAGTGTGTATTTGTTGATGTATGTTCTGAAATATCCTTCACTTTCTTACAGGTTGATATACTTTTCACTGATGACTGCTTTTCACTGATGACTGCAAGAAATAACACTGGGATGTAACTTGGTTGCTCATATGGTTCCGATGTATTTGCAAGAATTTAGAATTTAACTAAATCTGCAAATACATGTACAATTTGCACCACAACAATCCGGTGCAGATTTCATTTAAATCTGCATCTGGATGAACGTTAAACCTTGATGTGGTTGTACGTTTAACCTTGATGTGGTTGTGCGTTGAACTTATTTCTGAGAAAACATTGAACCTGAATCTGGTTATAGGTTGAACCAGTAATTGGTTATAGGTAACACCAAATTTTGGTTAAGGGTTTTCCATGGTTAAACGTTGAACCAGAAACGGGTTCAACGTTTACCTTTCAGTTCAACGTTACACCTTTTCGTGGTTGTACGTTTAACCTCATTTCAGTTCAACGTTAAACCTTGATGTGGTTGTACGTTTAACCTTGATGTGGTTGTATGTTGAACCTATTTCTGAGAAAACATTGAACCTGAATCTGGTTATACGTTGAACCAGTAATTGGTTATAGGTAACACCAAATTTTGGTTCAGGGTTTTCCATGGTTAAACGTTGAACCAGAAACTGGTTCAACCTTTACCTTTCAGTTCAATGTTACACCTTTTCGTGGTTGTACGTTTAACCTCATTTGAGTTCAACGTTGAAATTTGCTTGGTGCTACGTTGAACCAGTTTATGGTTGCAACCGAGTTACATCCACTTTATGGTTGAACGTTTACTCAGCGTTTTTACAGTGAAAGGTGCTATTTTGCATCATGCACTCGCAGTTTCACTTTGACCCTATCCCCATGCAGGTTTGATGGTTTAATTTAATTTTTGACGTTGGAGGAAATTATGAGATACTGAATATTGAGTTTGAAGGAAACTTGTAAAATTGGCCTGTTTACCATGGTTAGTTCATCCTCGCCAAGCTAGGGTATTTCTATCCTAAATACCAGTGGTACACATGGTAATGAATCCTGTTCATAGAAATTGATACTGTAAATTTCAGCCAATCAGCAAAGGAACATCCTGTGTATATTGACCAATCTGATCACTTGTTTCACATAACCATTTTGTTACAACAGATTCATTTATATTAAAAGTTGATGAAACGTCACGGTGGTCTGCTATGTAAGATGGTCAAGGTTTTGGCTCAAAAAATCAACCTTGATGTTGTGAAGATGTGGTTAGGTTAGTTAGGATTCTTTGTCAATGTACACAAAGCATATGCAGCTTGCAGAAGATATGATGAGGTAAGAAATGGAGTACTATAATGTTTGTCAACTCGTGCCAACAAAGTTAAAGTTAGTTTTTCCTCTGATGGAATGAGACAGAGCCTGTTAATTCATGCCAATCTGTGTTGAACTGCTTGTGGTAATGACTTGTAGTTGTTTGTATTTGCACTCTGAGTTGGATGGACAGAGGACTGTCATGTCGGTAAGAATGATGTCAGGATTCTCATTCTGCTGAATTGTTTGTACAAGTGTTTGTGGCCCTCATGCATTCTGCTTGACAGATTACAGTAAGAAGGCTACTTTTGTGGTTTTTGTACAATAGGACTGCACTGCACTGTATATATCGTATACAGAGGATGAGAAATAACCGGTAACATGCGTTAAGGAGGTACATGCAATCCAGATGTCAACTATAGTCAATACTGGATTCTTTGTAAAGTCTTAAAAAAAAAAAAAACTGTTTCATCCTCGGAAACCAGGGACTTCAAATATTATTTATTGAACATTTCAGTATGTAGTCAAAGTCCCAAGTTGTGTACCATGCCATGATGATCTCACGGTGAAAATTATTCTTGTCGAATGCATAGATTTTAAGATTGTAAGAGATGCTTTTTATCGAGCGACTACTTTGGAAGATCTTTTTAGTCGGGTGAGGGAGGATTGCATCTTGGGTTATTTGAGAGAAATCGGGCTGTTACATAAGTTTCAATGGGTGCATGTTTTAATGCGTTGGATTATTAAGTTAGCGACTTGAGTACTTAGAATTTTGTTGATCATCGCTATGAAGCTGAAATATTGCTGAACGCGACATTAAACCTTATTTCTCTCTCTCTCTCTCTCTCTCTGTAGTCAGGTAAACTGGAGATATGAGGAACTATTCCAATAATATCTGGAATAGCCTGACCTACTGGCTTTGACTTTTGAGAGCAACATTTCTGCAGCTACATATGTAGTACACATAGGTAATGGTGGCCAGTATGCCAGTTGATTTATCTCGAATCTCTAATGACATGCTGTCTGTCTGATTGGGCCTCTGACCATTTACCAAACACTTGAGTATGGTTGGGTTTCATGCCATTCATCAACCAGTGAGAGCACTCAGCAAGTGCACCATATCATGCAATGTTCCAGAATTAGTCAATCTTGTATTCAGTAGACCAATTCCCCACAGTAAAACACACGGTCCAGGAGTATATATACATGTAGGACAGAATTGAATTGCCGGTGGTGTTTGGACAGAAAAAGTGTAGTCCATTTGTGGACATGGTCACGTCAGTATGGGTATAGGGTGATTTTGTGCCAGTGGGATATAGTGCACCTATTCGCTGTATTTCAAGTGTTATTGTTTGGCTGGAAGTGTCACAGGATATAGCTCTGGCCTTGGGCCCCACGCTGAAATGGGCCTGTTATCGAACATTCGACAGTGGTCGGGTTTCATGCCAATTATCAACCAATAAGAGCACCCGTAAGTAAGCATGACATAGCATACTTTTTGGCATTGCCAGGGGCAGTTTCGGTAAGAAACGTGCTTCGCATCCTGTTCAAGTGTGCATTCATATCAACATGAATACGTGTTAGCCATATATAGTGGTTACGGCATTTGGAATAAAAATTCACCTTTTAGGTGTAAGTAGGATGCGCAATTCCTTAGTATTTGCAATTCTCAGAGCGAATGATTTCAAGCATTTGTAAGCTAAATAAATTAATAGGCAGGTAGAATTATTGGTGGGTGAATGTGTTTAGACACATTCTAGTGGCCGAATTCTGGCGGGCAGATAGGGGTTTCAGTTAGGAAAGTTTGTATATGAGATAGAACTCATTCGGTGGGTGCCACCTCGACGAATTCCCGCGGGGCACCCGGTTATGTGGCTGTCCAATCGATGTGTTTCCCGAGGGACGTGCAGTCTACGTGATGTGTGATCTTCACTCGATGTGTTTCCCGAGTGGGTGGGTGCCACCTTGACGAATTCCCGCGGGGCATCCGGTTATGTGGCTGTCCATTCGATGTGTTTCCCGAGGGACGTGTTGTTTACCCAGTGTGGGTGTGGGTAGCGGTAAGTGTGTGCTGATCACTCTATGTTGTCACCCCTCCTAGGGTTTAGGAGCGTGGGTGCTACGGTATCTAATGAGACAAAATATGTATCATACTGGGGGGTTGCTGATGTGTCATTACATAGCAGACGGTCAGCACTAAAAGTATATATCAGCCCGCTGGGATTTGGTACACTATACCATGTAAGTTAGCCAATAAAGCCGTGGCCGTCTTCATCCAAACCTCTAAATATGCTTTGGTGTGAGTTTGTTAATTAAGGGCAATATCTCTAGAATAATACTGTTTATCCTTTAAAGATAAACCATTTTATTCTGTATTGCCCGCCCAGTTGGAGTTGTGAGATTTACTGGTAAGAGTAGCCTCCCTTGGTGTGATAGGCTGCGCAGTTGTCATGTTGTCGCCACATGATTGAATTGCATAGGCAATTGTTCCTGTTGGGGGGTCCTTGAATTGATCGGCCTCTCGCGTCAGGGTTTTTGTGGAACACACACACGATTAATTTCGTCTTCACATTTCCCTCCCGCCCACCCTTGACTCAGAAAATTAATTAGCTTCAAAGTTTTGGCTGAGAGTATTGTCTATTGCAGTTAAAATGCACGCATAATGTGAGCCCAGCTGTCGTGGGTATCCTATATTGTGCAGAACAACAGTTATTCTGGTTTATGTATCTATCATATTTGTAGAATCGGTGTATGTCCTGGCTCAAGAGAATAGATGCTGCTGTTTTTCTCTTCTCTTATATTTTGTAGGTACGAAGAGCAAGTGCTGGAACTAGGAAGGAATCTCCTGAGTTAAAGATTTCGTCGAAACAGTTTGCAGTTGCCAAATTTATTGTACGCTTTCGCGATTGACATGGTTCAACGAATACATTTGTAACATTGAACAGTTATGTGTGCACCAATGTCACGGCTTTCTTATCGGTTTCGTCATGTATGTTTTACTGTACGCGGCCGAATTCTGGCGGGCAGATAGGGGTTTCAGTTAGGAAAGTTTGTATATGAGATAGAACTCATTCGGTGGGTGCCACCTCGACGAATTCCCGCGGGGCACCCGGTTATGTGGCTGTCCAATCGATGTGTTTCCCGAGGGACGTGCAGTCTACGTGATGTGTGATCTTCACTCGATGTGTTTCCCGAGTGGGTGGGTGCCACCTTGACGAATTCCCGCGGGGCATCCGGTTATGTGGCTGTCCATTCGATGTGTTTCCCGAGGGACGTGTTGTTTACCCAGTGTGGGTGTGGGTAGCGGTCAGTGTGTGCTGATCACTCTATGTTGTCACCCCTCCTAGGGTTTAGGAGCGTGGGTGCTACGGTATCTAATGAGACAAAATATGTATCATACTGGGGGGTTGCTGATGTGTCATTACATAGCAGACGGTCAGCACTAAAAGTATATATCAGCCCGCTGGGATTTGGTACACTATACCATGTAAGTTAGCCAATAAAGCCGTGGCCGTCTTCATCCAAACCTCTAAATATGCTTTGGTGTGAGTTTGTTAATTAAGGGCAATATCTCTAGAATAAACAGCATTGGTCTGTGTGACGGATTGGTCTCAGTGACGGATTGGTCTCAGTGACGGCGGAGCACTTCGGCCCCTTATC
>JAVTVY010056871.1:0-31716 GCA_036873755.1 Hanleya hanleyi | reverse complement strand
ATCAAACAGTAGCGATAGCAACCTGAAACCAGAATTCAGAAAAATCAAACAAGAAACGATCCTGGAAAATGACACAAATGATTATATAGAAAACTACCTTAACGGAGACTTTAATATCAATGAATACAGAAAAAGCTTTACACTCTAAAAAAGAAAGTTCACCCGGCGAAGACAAACTAGGGTATACAATCCTAAAGCACCTACCAAACACCACTCAGAAACTAATCCTAAAACTAATTAATGTGAGCTGGAAGACCAAACAACTCCCGAACAAATGGAAATCATCTATTGTTATCCCAATACCAAAACCTGGTAAAGACCCATCAGATGGTAAGTCATATAGGCCGATCTCACTTACGTCAAATTTATGCAAAATTATGGAAACCATGGTCAAAAACAGACTTGAATATCACCTGGAAAGCAACCACTTGTTAAACAAAACACAAAGCGGTTTTCGGAAAAAAAAAGTACTTTAGACCACATAGCCAGACTCCAACACTCAATCAAAAAGGGTAATGCCAAACACCAATATACATTAGGCATTTTCTTGGATATAGAAAAGGCGTTTGACCTTGTATGGCAGGACGGGATTATCATCCAATTAAACAACCTAGGAATTAAGGGCAGGATACAACACTGGATAAAAAAATTTCTTCATGACCGAAACTTCAAAGTTCGTATTGGTAACACCATGTCCATGGACCACCAGCTAGATAACGGCACCCCACAGGGCAGCGTCATAAGCCCCACCCTTTTTAACATCCTGATTAATGGCCTGGCCAACGAAATTGACACAAAACATCCTGAAATTGAACAATCACTTTTTGCTGATGATGCTGCCATGTGGAAATCTGCTGGCTCGATAAAAAAATTAACAAGTATAATGCAAAAGGTACTAAATACAGTCAACGACTGGGCCGATAAATGGGGATTCAAATTTTCAGCTGTCAAAACTACCGGTGTGTTATTCTCAAATAAACAAAACACAGACATCACGCTATCACTAGGAGGCCAGAAAATCGAGTTTAAGAATAGTGTCAAATACCTAGGAATGATCTTCGACCGAAAACTCACTTGGAAAGACCACATCGACCAATTAATTATTCGGTGTAACAAGGACCTGAACCTTATGAGGTGCGTATCGGGTACCAACTGGGGGGCCAATAAACATAGCTTAATCAAATTATATCAAACACTCATCAGATCCAAAATAGACTATGGTTCAGTCGCTTACCAATCAGCATGCAAGACCCATTTGAAAGGAATAGACAGCATTCAGTATTCGGCATTAAAAATAGCCACCGGGGCGTTCAAAGGAACTCCATTATGTAGTCTACAAATAGAAACTAATGAAAAACCCCTACATTTAAGACGAGAAGAGCTGTCAATGAAATATGCAGGGAAAACAATAGCCAAGGGCGAAAACCACCCATGCCACAAAATTTTTGGCCCAAAAACCGAATACAAATTCATAAAAAGGAAATGGGAAAAAGACTCCGCACCATTCGGTTACACGATAGAACGGCTATTCCAAGAACACGACATCCCTATCTCTTGTATCTCTGACACTGACAAGGTCAATAGACCACCATGGCAACTAATCACACCACACGTGGACACGAATATACATAGCTACATCACCAAACAGGACAACCCAGAGCATATAAGGGTCACTGCCCTCGAATATATTGACACACATTGGAAAAATCGCTTGAAAATATATACAGACGGCTCCAAAAACACAAGTCACAATACAGGTTCTGCATTCGTTATACCAGAACTTGACATTCACGAAGGTTTCAAACTACCAGACAATATGTCTGTATACACCACCGAATTA
Source organism: Hanleya hanleyi (assembly GCA_036873755.1). NCBI lineage: Eukaryota > Metazoa > Mollusca > Polyplacophora > Lepidopleurida > Hanleyidae > Hanleya > Hanleya hanleyi. The sequence continues at coordinate 29,876 of JAVTVY010056871.1, read as the reverse complement.
GTCGCCATAATCAAGGCTCTCGAATGGGTTCTTCAGAACCGACCTGTTTCCACCGTTATTCTTAGCGATTCCTTAAGCGGACTGGTATCTATAAAGAACTCCAAATCCGACAGCAGACCTGACCTCATACACGAAATAGAAATGTTATCTACACAAATACGAGACAATGACATTGACGCCATTTTAGCTTGGATACCCGCCCACGTGGACGTTAGGGGAAATGAAGCCGCCGATAGGACAGCCAAAGACAGCCTCACCAAAACTGCACCTGACGTGCATATAGGACTAGGAACCAAAGAACTGAATTCTATCATTAAAACCAGAATAGATAGTAAATGGGAGAAGGAATGGAACGAAGAAAACCGAGATAGATGGCTACATAGTATTCTAGATAAGGGGAAAAGAAGGAGTTTTGGATTCCAGCTAGACAGTAAACGTGACGACCGCATCATCACAAGATTAAGACTAGGCAAAACAGGACTAAAATCTCACTTATCTAAGCTAATAAAAAACACATCACCACTATGCACTTCATGCAACAACGAAGAAGAAACGATAGAACATTTTATACTCAAATGCCCAAAACATGACCTCTATCGCCGAACACTGGAAAACGAACTCAAAAACTTAAATGTCCCTCTGTCGTTGGCTTCTATATTAAATCCTAAACCACCTCTTATAAACAAAGTATACTCCACCTTACTAGCTTACATCAAATCGACTGACTATCACTCTACCATCTAATACTATATGGTTACACCAAGACACCAATAAACCTAGGACCAAATTTGAATAAATGTAGCACGCTTAGAGTCAAAACTATTTTTCAGGGGCGGAAATACGGGTCAGTGATCAGAAATGACTGATCAAATTTGGACACTAACCAATCAAAATGCCATAGCAATAACATAGACAAATTCACTGATCAAATTAAAAGCTCCTAATAACGAGCTCTGACCAAATTGTGTTCCCTTATTTCCAACCCTCGTTAACGAATGTTAACAGTAGTATACAGCGAGCAATCTCAACCTTTAGCGCCTCACTGCGCATGCGCAGAACCTTGGGTGACGTCACAATGGGTGGTGTGCGCATGCGTGTGTGTGTGTGTGTGTGGGTGGTGGGACAAGATGGCGGCCTGTTTTTGTGTCGTGTGGGTGGTGGGACAAGATGGCGGCCTGTTTTTTGTGTCGTGTGGGTGGTGGGACAAGATGGCGGCCTGTTTTTAGTGTCGTGTGGGTGGGGGGACAAGATGGCGGCCTGTTTTTAGTGTCGTGTGGGTGGTGGGACAAGATGGCGGCCTGTTTTTTGTGTCGTGTGGGTGGTGGGACAAGATGGCGGCCTGTTTTTTGTGTCGTGTGGGTGGTGGGACAAGATGGCGGCCTGTTTTTGTGTCGTGTGGGTGGTGGGACAAGATGGCGGCCTGTTTTTGGTGTCGTGTGGGTGGTGGGACAAGATGGCGGCCTGTTTTTGTGTCGTGTGGGTGGTGGGACAAGATGGCGGCCTGTTTTTTTGTGTCGTGTGGGTGGTGGGACAAGATGGCGGCCTGTTTTTTGTGTCGTGTGGGTGGTGGGACAAGATGGCGGCCTGTTTTTTGTGTCGTGTGGGTGGTGGGACAAGATGGCGGCCTGTTTTTTGTGTCTTGTGGGTGGTGGGACAAGATGGCGGCCTGTTTTTTGTGTCGTGTGGGTGGTGGGACAAGATGGCGGCTGTGGGTGGTGGGACAACATGGCGGATTATAGAAAAACGTATAAAAGGAGTCGATTTTTAGGGTAGGGGTGTATTTCAATCTGACTTACCTGACCTGTCTGCTTGCCTGCCTGCCTGCCTGCTTGCCTATCCGCTTGTATGAGACGAAAAGCATGAGACGTGGAGAAGATTTCCCCTTTGACCCAGCAGTACCTCCGGTTGAAGTCTTGCCTGAAGATGAGCGTGTCAGGGACATTTATCAACGTCACTGGGGTACCATACGCCATTGTTTCCACCGTCACCGTCGTCTATTGGATTTATATAATTTTCGGTTGGAGGACCTCACGTATCTTCCTACTTACGCCGAGAACATTTTTACAGATCAGGTCACTGCCTTCAAATTGAATGTGACATTTGGGTATATCTTACGGCACAAAAAGACGGACCAACTGCGGTATTTCTATCCCAGTAATAATTCGTATGTGTTTGACCAGCCATTCACCATCACGGATGCGATTTCTCTGGAGCCACTCATCGACCAATTGACTACGTTGGATCCATTGGAATGGGCTCGGTTGCAACGCCCCAATACCCAATGGTTGGTGGAAATGGTGACCAACGTCACATTTTTCGTCACGAAAATGAGAGATCATCCCATCGGTGCTCCTGTACTACTTCCTCCGTGGTTGCTTCGTCGACCCGGCCTGTATGCATTAACAGGAGGGGGCAAGGGGCCCTACAAAGACCGGAAATGTCTGTTTCGGTGTTTGGCCGTGCATGTGGACGAGTGTGACCCCCAGTGTTGTGACACAGTGGCCGATGGCTATTGGGAACAGTATTTAGAGCAGCAAGACATGGATAAGCGGCACTTCCGTGGAGTACCGTTCAAGAATTTGGATGACGTGGAAACACTGTTCGACATTAATATCTTTGTCTATCGATTACGATGCGAGGACGATACATTTGTGGCTGAATTGGTTCGGCGATCAACAGAACGGTATGCTGCTACGATGAAAGTCAATGTGTTCGACAACGGTGGGGTGAGTCATTTTTCGCCAGTAGGCGCAGTCTTTCAGTTGTGGCCAATGCCATCGGGTGTTTCATCGCTCCCACAACTTACATCGCCACGAGAAAATCTGTGACAACAGTGTCAAGCGAGTATATCCGGGTGGTGTGTATCATAATGCACCTACTATTTTCCAGGAACTGGCCGATGAGGGTGTGATGATACCGGAAGAGGACCGTTATTTTCCCTACCGGGCGTGTTACGATTTCGAGGCCCTGTTGGAGCCCATGGACATGTTTTCAGCGAAAACGCAGTGGACGCAGCGCCATATTCCTCTGAGTGTCAGTATTTCCAGCAACGTACCTGGCTATGACGCTGCTCCGGTGTGTTTCGTGTCCACGGGGGACTCCCATGAGTTGATTACCCGCATGATGGAGTATTTAGAGCAAGTCAGTGCGGCTAGTACGGAATTGTTGGTGGCCAAGTTCGAGGACGTACTGGACCAACTGGACGACCGCATTCCTGTACCCGGTGTAGCGTTCAGCGATGATGAAGAATCCGAGTCCGAGTCCGAGTCCTCCGAGTCCCTGCAGTCGCAGCCTCTGCATGCGTAGGATGTCCCTTTACCGAAACCGTATGCGGAAAAACTGAAAGCCCGGTTCGTGCAGTACCTGACTCAGTTACCCGTGCTCGGATTCAATTCGGGCCGTTACGATCTGAACATGGTCAAGGAATTTCTCTACCCTTACTTGGCAAAATCCGATACCGTCAAGTCCGTCATAAAGAAGATCAACAACCATATGGCCCTCACTACCACGTCACTTCGTTTCCTGGATGTGCGGAATTACCTGGCACCCAATTGTAGTTATGATCAGTGGGTCAAGGCCTATAACTGTACCCAGACGAAAGGTTACTTCCCTTACACCTATATGACGAGTCTGGACCGCTTAGAAGACACCCAGTTGCCATCCCGGGAAGCGTTTTACAATGACCTGAAAGGGGAAGCTCTGCCAGAGGCCACCTACATCGAACTCCAGCAGGTATGGAACGATGAACATATGCAGACGTTGCGAGATTTCCTGGTGTGGTATAACAACCTAGATGTGGTTCCTTTCCTCGAAGCGGCCGAGAAAATGGTGCAACTCTTTCGTCGCCAAATGCACGTGGATATCTTTAAAGAGTGCTTAAGTTTACCGGGTCTAGCCCTTCGCCATTTGTTTCAAGAGTGTTCCACCTACTTCTCGTTGGTACAACAGAAAGATGCAGACATGCATGAATGTCTGAAGAAGAACATTGTGGGTGGCCCTAGCCTTATTTTTCACCGCTACCATGAGAAGGATGTGACTACACTGCCCAGTGGGAAACCCTGTGCCAAAATCATTGGCTTTGACGCCAATGCCCTCTACCTGTGGTCACTCGCCCAACCCATGCCCAGCGGGCATTATACGCGTTGGTTGGCAGAAGGTAAGCATTTTACACCTCAACGGTCACCTTACAAACATCTCGCCGACCAGTGGTTAGACTGGGAAGCCTATCGACGGGGAATTTATATACGACACCAGACCAACGCCACAGAGAAGCGTATAGGAGATCGTCGACTCGCCGTCGATGGGTTTGCCCTTGTACAAGGAACACCGACCGTTTTCCAGTTTTATGGCTGTTACTGGCACGGCCACGAATGTCATTTCAGCGCTGGCCGCTTCAATGAGCGACGTGGAAAAACGGCGGAAGAATTACGCGACGAAGTGGTGGCCAACGGAGATTACGTGAAAGAGCGAGGATTCCATCTCATTGAGATGTGGGAGTGTGAATTTCACACGATGTGCCAGGCCCTGCCCCATTTACGACGGTTCCTAAAAGAGCGTGAGTACCCCTTGAGTCGTCGGCGATTGCTCAGTCTGCCCCAGATGTTGGACGCCATTCGTTCGGGAGACCTCTACGGTTTTGTAGAATGTGATGTGCATGTTCCCGACACTCTCAAGCCCCTCTTCGCCCAGTGTCCGCCCATCTTTAAGAACACGCTGGTGGGTCGGGCGAATATTGGGGACACCATGAGGACCTACGCAGAGCAGCATGAAGTACTTCAGCAACCACGCCGTATGTTGATTGGGAGTATGTGGGGCGAGAAAATCTTGCTGGGCACGCCCTTACTGCAGTGGTACATGAACCACGGTTTGGAAATTACTCAAATATATCAAGTGATACAGTACGTACCCGAGGCTTGTTTTGCGCAGAATGCCGACCTCGTGACGTCGGCCCGTCGTCAAGGTGATCAAGACCCGAGTCAGGCCATCATGGCTGAATGTTGGAAACTCACTGGCAATGGTTATTACGGAAAAACAGTTACGAACCAGGATAAGCACGTCAACGTGAACATTTGTAGTACTACCCAAGCCCGCAAAAAAGTCAATTCTCCTCTGTTTCGATCCGTGGAGGTCATCGATGACGACACCTATGAAGTCACTTCAGCCAAGAAGACTATCCGGTACAATTTACCCCTGCAGATTGGATGTATGGTCTACCAGGTGGCCAAGTTGAGGATGCTGCAGTTTCTCTATGACTTCATGGGTGTCTATTTTAACCCCTCAGACTGGCAGTTGATGGAGATGGACACAGATTCGGCCTACATGGCCGTCTCCAACGCCGATTGGGAGTCCCTGGTGAAACCCGAGTTACGGGATCAGTATGAAGCGGACCGCGAATTGTGGCTGCCTCGACGCGATCACTACACCTACGACAAGCGGACACCCGGTCTGTTTAAACTAGAGTGGAGCGGGGATGCTATGATTGCGCTCTCCTCCAAGACCTACTACTGTTACGGAGGAGATGGAGGAGAGGAAAATAAGTTTAGTTGTAAAGGTGTCAACCGACGTGACCCTGCCATCGACAAAGCTCTCTACCTGGGTGTATTGCAAAGCCAGGCCAGTGCGAGTGGCACTAACCGAGGATTCCGGGTCGTCGACCACCAGATGCGCACCTATATCCAGCAACGAGATGCCTTTACTTTCTTTTATCCCAAACGAAAAGTATTGGCCGACGGTGTCAGCACCACTTACTTGGACTTGTAAAAAACAATGTGGAACTATAACTGTTGATACACGAGTTATAAAACTGTAAAAGTCAGGATGGCCGAGTGGTCTAAGGCGCCGGTATTAAGTGCTGGTCGGCGATTGCCGTACGTGGGTTCGAATCCTACTCCTGACAGAACTTTTTTGTACCTTAACCACTACTATTCTATGTGTACATACCCCTACTATTTGTACCCTGTATTCTATTTGTATAGTAACTCATTCTTGTTGACTTAAATAAAAAAAGTCAAATCATTTTTTTGTGTTTTTTCATCAATTTATTCAACAATGAACGTCAGAACAACAACGTCATAACAATATAATGTGATAATAATAGTGGTCTGCGCGCGCGCAGTACATTTTTTAAGTTAACCAGAGAAATGGCGCATGCACATTAAAACGAGAGGCCGTCCAGTCATAGACGAGGACATCACGGTCTTCGGCTTGACAATAATCATCAAACATATGTACAATGGTAGCCATAGAATGTCCTCTACTCCGGTGAGTGAGATAAAACACACAGTACTGTCCGCACACACTACTCAAGGGGCCTTGTAAGCTTTGCGTATTCCAACGCCACTCGGTCGTAGAGACGTCCATGAATTTCACCAAATCGGCATGGAGGGGTGCAAGTCCGTAGGAATCAAAGTAGTCGCCTTGGCCTTGGGTGTCCACGTACACCGCTATCCAATGTTCACCGGGTCGACTCTTCGTGTCTGTATTCAGGATGTAGGCTGCAGGTGTGGTGGAGTGGGTGGGAAACACATTGCGTGGAAACACACCTCGAAAGGGGATCTTGGGATCTCGCTGGAGTATGTTCATCAGCTGCTCTGTATCCATCTTAGGTGGCGAAGTCACACAGCACGTTTCTTTGGTGATCCACGCTGATGACGTTATCAAACTCGGCGTAGCAAATCACGTTAATGGTGTTGGCTAGAGGGGTGGAGAAACGCAGTTCCAACCGTAGGTTTCCTTTCTTGAGCAAAGCCAGTTGATGATCGTGTTCCAAGGTGGGGGTGAGGTCAAAGGCGAACAATGTGTACCCCTTCTTAAAGTCGTCTCGACTGATGGTATTGCCTTCGTCCTGGTTGTTTTGTCCTGTAGCTGTAAACAGGTTCAGGTAGGTCCGCACATAGTTTCCGTTAGTAAAGTCCGGTTGTAATGGCCGGGCTGGAATTTGATGGCCGGCCACGTGCAGTGCCACAAAGTTAATGTTGAAATGTTGAAATTTGAACGGATTCTCAGCCCAATTTCCGTTGAATGCGGTGTTGGTGACACACGCCAGGGTAAGACGTTTAGGTAGATCCCCTAGAAATAAATTTTCACGATTGGCCATCATCGTACCTGCTGGCACAGAGAACACCTTGGTCTGTACGCGTCGGATGGGGTACTGGGCTGGTTTTTTCGCTAAGGCTTCCATGTGACCCAGCAACACGCCCTGTTGCAAATCTACCGTACGGACAAACAGGGCTGCATCTTCAATGACGATCTGGAAATCGATATCGCCCTCTCCACCAGCCATTAAGGCGAACTTGGGTAAGGACCGGATCAACTTGATCTTGATGGATACACCGTTCATCATGTAGCGGTCTTGCATGAACAGATCGGCGTGCAGTCGTCCCATCATATCGATGGACTTGCTTTTGGCTGCCAGTTTTTTGCGTGACGTGAACCCACCATTGCCACCGGTTATGTTGTCCAGGTATCCGGGTCTATCCCTGAAGTACAGCTCAGCTTGTAAGTGTGATTCTTTGGCATCAATACCGTACGACAACAGCGTTTCCATGTAGGCGCGGTACGGGTACGTATTGGTGGACGTACTGATGAGTTTATCGTTCAGACCTATATCCACCTGTTGGAACAAGGAGTGCAGCCAAAGATTCACCGGGCCTACTGCATCGCCGCTATGGCCGTCCCATCCATCTTCGTTATTTTGGCTTTCACGTACAAGTAGGTGTGGGCTAAATCCAGGTAGGCCGTATCTTTGTTTTCAATGGTAAATTCCACGGGCCCCTGCCCCGTCAGGCTAGCCAGGGGTCGATGTTCTACCCAACGTCCTTCGGCTATACTCGTTTGGGTAGGTGGAATAGTCCACAAATCCAATTCACTGTTGGTAGACGGACACGACTCGGAGTGAATGAATGCCATTATGCGAAGATGTCTCTCCTACTATGACTTCTCTTCTTATTCTTCTTCCTGGGCGTAGTCCTTCTCCTCTGGGGTGTGCGTCGTCGGTGAGTTGGACGTTGAATGAATCTGGGGCGTGTGGGTCTTTGTCTTTTAAGGGCTTTGGCGATCAAGACGCTGCCCGCTTCTTTAGCCCGGCGTTTCAAGGCTTGTCGGGGTGCTGTGCCTTCCATCACATCACCGGCCACGCGCAATCCACTGCGTACCGCTTGTTTTCCCACCGCTTTCACACCCCGTGTCACCATGGGTAAAAACGTTTTCACAATGCTGCCCAGTATGTTCCCCAATCCGTGACCGCGTTGCATGCGTGCCCCGCTAAACATGGGCAAGTTTCCCCCCGTTTGTTTCTTGTAGTAGTCGGCATAGCTGGGCGTATGGCACTGGTAAGGCACGTACATTATTCGAAGTGAGGAGAGCGAGCTTGTCGGAAAGCAAGTGTCAGCACCACTTTTCCTCGTTCGAATGGGATCGGTCGTCCCCTGTCATCTCTTATATCCACCGTGATCGTGTTGATATCGGTATGTCGTACGGGCAGGTACATGATATGGTTGAAACTCTCGGTGGCTTGTTCGCCATACGTCTTGGTAATGGGCACCACCCGTAACAGAGGTGCGTTCATATCACCCACAATATGGCTGTCCACGGCGTCCGAGTAGACGTACAGTGCGTACATACCTACTTTCATATCCATCAAATAATCCCCGTTGACAATGGTGGCCCCCTTGTAGACGGAGTGAGGCATCCTTAACATTTGCTGTAGCATAGGACTGAGTATCACATTCGCGTTTTCGGTCAGCATGATAGAGCTCCTGTCGTTGTGTACGTTGACATCGAAGAATATGTCTCTCTTGATGTTCAAGGATATCAGGCGTGTTGCATCACCCGTGCTGAACTTTAGGGCCTTGTACTCCATCAAGTCATTCAGACCCTGTATGAACTTCTGCGGTGTCTCGTATTGGCCTTGGGGCAGCGTCAGTTTGTAGACTTTATCATCAAGGTAGGTCACTTCGTACCATACTTCTCCGTCTTGTACATTGTACCATGAATAAGGGTATTGAATATCCACCAGTCCACATTCCCAGCGTCCCGGTAAATGTAAGGGTTGGGGTAATTGCGTGACATACTTGGTCAAGGTGTTTTCAGGAAAAAAGTCGAATGAGCTATTACTGGGCAACGTCAGGTAAAACATGACGACGACTGAGTTGTTCTGGCTTCTGCACCGGGGTTTTATAGGGGTGCCCTTAGTAAGGTTCCCAGGTCTTGGGCGCCTGACCTCGGCGTCGTGATCGTCGCGGTGACTTAGCTCTGGGGGTTTGCAGGGGATGACGTGGTAAAAGAGGTGACGAAGTAGGTGCCCGCCGTGAGGGTGTTTTGGGTGGCGTGTGCGGTTGCCATTCATCCCGTTCCCAGGTATGGGGGAGACGTCGAGAGGGGGCTTGCATCCACTTCCAGCGTTCACGATTGCCTACCAATTCTTGAGGGATGTGTGTGTCTTTTAACGCTTGAGCAAAGGCTTCCCAGCCCGGGGGATTAGAGTGTTTGCGAGAACGCACCATATCGTTGATCAAATCGGTCATATGAGACCCCGGTACCACTTGGTTGCGAATCAGCAATTTTCCTTCCGCATTCCAATCCATATCGGCATTCTGTTTCACCCGGTCCAACAATAAACGCGCCTTGGTCTTGAAGGCTTTAGGCACACTGGCCAACACTTCCTGTTCCAGTTCAGGTGAGGCCGAGGATGACGGTGGGGGTGGGAGTAGGGTAGGCGTGGTGGTGGGAGGTGGTGGTGGCGTACTAGTACTCCCGCTCCCTCCTCTATATTGATCCATAAACGTCTGGTACCGGTTCAGCGTATGATGGTAGAGTTGAATTTTCTCGTGATCGGGCAGTCGACGTTGGAGTATATTATTCATCTCTTCATCCAGAGACTGGAGTTGTTGCACGGTGGCCGGGACGGGATAGGGAGATTGTAAACTCTGTAACAGTCGAGGTTCGACCAGCATCATTTTTTTCGTATGGTCCATTTAGCGTCCTCCCAAGATGGACCCGAGTAACGGGCCCAGTACAGTAGCGGCTAAGGGAGCGAGCAGTGCACCGAGAAATCCACCTCGCTGTAACACCTGTTTCTTTTTCTTGACACTGCCCGTCTTGTTGACTAACGTTCGGAGACCCGCCTTGTGCCGTTGCAATTTCCCTTTCTGCAGGGGACTGAGTGGAACATTGCCTTTTAATACATTATGGGCCACTTCACACAAACACCGGACCAAGTCTGCATCCGCGCCGCGCACCAGGGCCCGGCCCACCTCCGGTGGCGCGCTGCGTAATACGCGCAAAGCGGGCGCGTGCTTGCGTATGCGTGCAGACATGATGAGGAATGAGGGCTCGAGTGCCTTGTCTTCTTCTTTTATCTTTTTCTTTCTTCTCATTTGGGCGTGTACACCGTCTGCACTTCGCCGGGAAAAATCAGGGTACGCAATCGCAGGGGGGCGGGCGTGTCTTGTTTCAAGTCGATGAGGAGATAGCCGTGCGCAGGTTGGGTCGCATCTTCAAAGGCTTCTCGTACAAAGGCCGTGTTTTTAGGGTACATCTGTTGAGCCAGGTGGGTAATTTGTGAAGCGTCTCTGGGGTTTTTAAATAACACCACATACTGAGCATTCAAACTAATGTTCCGGTGCTCTTTGTTCTTACTGAAGAGATTCTGTACGATGTAGATGATGCTCAACCGACGATGATGGCTGCCTTTGGTAAAGAGACGGGTGATTCGACTGTCCGTTTCCGTCATGAGATCATCCACCACCACTAACGTGTCTGGGGGTGTATCTTCAGGAGGTAAGCCTTCTACTAAGGTGAGTCCCGGCACACGGGCCAGTGCCTGGTACGCGGGTTGCCAAGCGCCATAACACCACAGGATACGCGCTAGAGGCGGTGAAATGAGGGCGGACCCATGTTGGATGAGACGTTGAACGAAGTGTGTTTTTCCCGACCCGGTCGGTCCAGCGATGAGACACGTGAAAGGATGCTGCCATCGAGGGTCCATCGTTTTTTTATTTGGTGATTTGCGCTCGCCGATTAGAAGCCCACCACCGTTGTTGGGGATCCCACCGGGAATCGTAGTCGAATGGATACCGTTGTGGGGGTAAATGTGGTGATTCACGGGGGTCCACTGCAAATAGGTTGAGCAACGTATTGGTGGTACTAGGTGTGGGTGATGAGGTGGAAACGCTTCTCAGGGATGATGACGGCGGTAGAGGACGTCGTGACGTGGTTGTTGGAGTAGTACGGAGCGTGGTCGTGGTGGATGGCTGGCTGGAGCGGATCAAGGGTAACGGAGTAGTGATGGCTGGAGTAGACGGTATGGTCGGTGTGGTGGGTGTTTGGGTTGATACGTAGCGCACCCTTGACGTCTTGGCTGGCGTAGGCAGCGTCGTGGTGGTGGTGGTCGTGGTGGTGGATGACGGAGAACGCAGGGTGTTCAAACAGGATAACACGGTCGTCAAATCGTAGAACACGCCTGTAAATAACGTACCCACAAGTACTACGACACACACTACAGTACCCACTTGCGCTTTTCGAGTTCGTAATAATAAGGGTAGACGTGGCCTATCCATGGCACAATCCTACACTGAAGGCGGGTGGTGCTCGGGGTTAGCATTTATAGACGTTTCATGTCACGGCCGGACACCCAGGAATTAAACGAACGAGGCCATCCTTGCCATTTGACGAGATGATAGGGAATGCCACGGCGACGTTCCGTTTTCAAAATCTTTTCCACCGTGTAATAGTCTTTGGGTGTTTTCACTATGGGTTGTAATTCTGCCTCGTAAAACGTGCCTTGCAGTCTCTCGCCTTGTAGATCTTCCAGTTGATAGACGTGGGGTTGACGAGGTTTATGGCGAACGATGACAAAGTGCTCGTCACTCCAGTTCGGTAAATACCCTTTCTCAAATTGTCCTTTCACTTTACTGATCCGCACTACATCTCCACGTTTGTACCGGGGTGCCGTGAGTGGTGGTGAACTGGATGAGTACAGCGTAGCACGTACTTGATGTTCGTTCCGTTCTGTCACAGTACGGGGCGCTCGCTGAATACTGCGATGATAAGCGCGATTGTAGCCTTGAACCAGTTGAGAAAGTACATCGATGTAGCGTCGAGTGTTTTGGGCGGTAAAATACTTGTACATGCGGCCTTTGAAGGTCCGATTGAAACGTTCCACCACAGAAGCTTTCGTCTCGTTGTACGTATGAAAGAAAAATACCTTCTGCTTCTTAAGAAAGGCTTGAAAGGGTCGATTGAGAAATTCGGTGCCTTCATCTGTTTGTAAATAAAGAGGTTTGCGCCCTGTCTTGAAAATCTGCTGGAAGGCTCGTATGAGATTCTCTCCTGTTTTGGTGCGAATGGATAGTACCCAGGCATATTTAGAGAGAATATCGATACAGGTCAATATATACCGATGCCCATCATTGTGAGGTGCAAAGCGACTCATGTCCACCAAATCCGCTTGCCATTGCGCGTCTATTCCCCCGACGATGACCCGGTTACGGCGAAAATGACGTCGGGCAGCTCGGTGCAAACTATAGGTGTCTTGAGTTTTTAACCAGTCTCGAACTTGACTTCGACTGATGCCTTGAGAATGGGCTGCTCGAGAAAGCGCTCCCACAGCGCTATAGGCGGCTGGACTGTTTGGGCTGTAATACAGATCGCTTAACACCTCGTTAATCACTGTCGACTGCTTTTTCTGGCCCCGCGGCTTCATCACGGATTTTTTCTTCTTCATCGTTCTGGGTCGCTTCATGAGGTGATACTGTCATTCTAGCCTCTGCGCATTCTATACATATAGTATTTTCTCCATCCGCTTTTTTTTCATGAGGTTCATCTAGTGCGTGTTCGATAGCATGAGCCCATGCCAATTGGTGGGATGATCGGTCGTCGGGTATAAATAACTGGTCCACCAGAGGGCCTATTTTCTCCAAGGCTGACCACAGAGAGGGTGTTAGGATAAAACTTCGAGCCGGCTCTTGGTAGCGTCCCACCCGTGGAAAGAGCGCAGTATGGTATACGTAGTTGGCCTTGTCCAGGTGAATCAGGTGTCCGTCTAACTCTCCGCTCAACACCCGTTTAAACTTAGTCCAGCCATCACGCTCTAGTGTCACCCTATCCGATAGAGTCTCAGCGTGCTCAAAGCAAATATTTCCACAATCTTCAACCAGGGCGACTTTAGCTTCATACACGTATAACTTCACATTGGGTGTAAGCGTCAGGATAGCTTGTAGTGACATGCTTGCTGTCGAACGGCGAATGACCCACACTCGGTCTCATCCCTCGTATTTATAGGGTCAGGACCTATACTGTCACTCTAGCCTCCGTGCATTCTCTAGTATGTTGTCCATCATCAGAATTTTTTTTTCATCAGGTTCACTCAGCGCGTCTGGCCTAGCACGAGCGCACGCTAATGGGTCGGGTGATCGGTGGGCCGGGATAAATAACTGGTCGACAATAGGCACTATTTTCTCCAAGGCTGACCACACAGCGGAAGTGAGGCTGATACTTTGCGTAGGCTCTGGGTACTGCCCCAGACGTATGCGGTCGGGCGGTACGGAATAGACGCACATGGCATTGTCCAGGTGGATGACGTCTCCGTCTAACTCTCCGCTCAACACGCGTTTAAATTTATTCCATCCATCACGCTGTAGTGTCACCCTCGGATTCGGTAGCATGTAAGCGGGCGTCCAGTAAATCGCTTGATCGTCTTTCACCAGCGTCACTTCATCTTGATAAATGTATAACCTCACACTGGGTGTAAGAGGCACGATAGCGCGTAGTGCCATGCTTGCTGTCAATGTCGAATAACACACACTCTTGTCTCATCCCCTGTATTTATAGGGTCAGGCCCTATTCTGTGAGAGGCGGCTGGGGTGAAGAGAGAACTTTATCCACCACGGGCACCACTTGTTGCAAACCCGTCCATAAATCGGGGTCCAGTGTAAATCCCCCGCGTTTCAAACATAGAAGTCGGGCAAAATAAGGTCCCCGAAAAATGTAGACGTCCTGACACAGGTGTATGCTATCTCCATCTAAATCGCCGCATAACACACGTTTTAAGGTAGTCCAACCTTCCGGAGTTAAAGACACACGGGCTGGTTCCGCGATGCACCAACAGCGCGAATCGTCATCAACCAATTCCACGCGTTCACGGTATAATAACAAGGTGCAATCGGGAGTCAGCGTACGGATGGCTACAGATTTTTCTTCTGGGTACAGTAGCTCATGCACTTCGGTAATAATCGTTTTGAGCGCTTGCCATAAACCCGGTCGCAGTAAAATAGCATCGCCCCCACACTGTTCAAGCCGGGGAAAAAAAGAATTCGCTCTGCCACTCCGTAGGTAAACACCCAGTCCTACATGCATAAAATCCATTTCGGGTTCTTTTCCTTGTAACAAGCGTGTCAATTTCGCCCAGCCTGGTAGGGTTAAACACAATTTCACTTCTTTCGGGTGTTCCTGGATAAGCTGCACTTGTTCATCATATACCATGAGAATAACATCCGACGTCAATTGAAAGAACGCGAGCTCTTTGCCCGCCACCGCCATAATGATCAATGACCAAAAAATACCGTACCAAGCAAAAAATATAGACCGATTCTGGCTAATGGGAATAAAAATTGTAAATAAAAAAATACCCGGTAGAAAAAATAATTTAAATTAACCGTGCAATTTTTGTACACGGGCCCCGAGTGCATAAATTAATAGTCTTGAATCATTAACATAATAAAAATAAAATATTATCATGGCTAGCATCGTATATCAAGTCGTCATAATTACCCGAACATTCCTAGTACTCTAAAATAGTGAAACCCGATCCTTGCAAAACCATACTATATAATGGTATAAATACTACACATACGTGAAGGGTTTGCTTCAATGTTAAAGTGTGTGCCCCTAGTGCACTTACTGCTGGCGAGAGGGTTCCCGATTGTGCAGCGAGCTCATGACCCCTTTTGAGAGAGCTTATAAATTTAAAGAAACGTGAATTCAATGAAAGAATTCATCACATAGGTAGCCCCCATGCTCGGCTGGCTTCTACTTGAATCAAACAATGTAATTCATACGACAAACACATTTAATAAATTACCCAAAGCATGAATTAGAACAAAACGGGGTTTGATTTTAACGGCTATCACAAAGGGGCACGCAACTCTGTTTTGACTCGAAAATTTCAAGCGAAACAGCGCGCGCTGTGTTTTCTTACGGTGAAATGAAGGGTGTGTTTTTATCATTTTCTACCGTTCCCTTTGGATAATCGCGCTGAAATTTTCAACGAATTAGTAGAAGGATATAAGAGCTAATCTACCTATATTTTTAACCAGGAAAATCATTTTATTTTCAATGGAGCGGGTTTTGTCTACTATCGTACTTTTCCTTAGGCGAGTAAAAATCACTGAAAATTCATACAATAACAATAGAATCGAACGGTAGGGAGCTACAATTTTACATACTAACCCCTCACTTGTCTCAGTTTCATTAGAAATAAAATATATACGGCAGTAATATTGTATTGTCAAAATACAGTCGTTTATAAACGCAAAACAAACACACGTCCATTTTACGATGCCCTACAGCCAAGAACCCAAAACGCCACAATCCCACGATTTCGCTGACGTCCGCGCGAAGTACATATATAGCCCGGCCTAGATTTTAAAGGCCATTCGAAAAAAATTTCACTGCTAACATCATGTATCAACAAGCGAAAATTTCAACCACCATGCCCACCGGGAGGAGATTGTCCAGACGGAAGAAACAAACAATGAAGAGAATCATCAGACAATTCTGGGCACGGGAGTTTGCCGACTGGGAGGCAGAGCTACAACACACCACAAGCACAGGCCTAGGCACGGGCAACAATGTGAGGCAGCTACTCCAGGCCGTCAATACCACCATCGACGAGGAGGAATGGTTCACCTTACTTCAAAGGGTGATGAGCCAAGAACAAGCCAACACCCCTCCTCGCCCGACGACGACAGTACTCCAGCCAAGTCGACAGCCATTCACATTTGAAAATGTGAATGGCGAAGAGGTGATTCTTATCAACCCGTCACCTGCGGCAACACATACAGTGACCCGGGGGGAGGAAGCGGACGTACCCTTCCCATTAGAAGGCATGCCCGGGCCCCTGGAGAAAGACGACGACTCCCGCAGACCACCATCACCTTTTCCCCTGGAACCACTGCCCTCTTCCCTGCAAGATCAAGATGACGATGACAGCGATGATACACCCCTCATCATCTGGGAACAGCCTCCACCCACGGCCGCCGCCGCAGTGTTCTTAAATGGACTTAACCTCACCCCGGACATTAAGGATCCGTATGGATATTTTTCAATAAGTGAAATGGGGGGAGTAAGTCACTCCCCCCATTAAACGTTCTTTTAAGAACGAATTTTGTTGTCAATAAAATAGGTTTAAAAAAAAAAAAACGTTCTTTTGAGAACGAACAAAAATCCTTCGAAAGAGGACTTCTAACTGGTGGCACATCAATTTCAAAAAGCATACAGCCCTACTGCCTTTATTAGCAAACTGCATTCACCCAAATATACAATCCCTGGCCGATATCCAACAGTTCTTGTAAGAACTAATCTCTTATATATATACACAGAATTTTAAAAAAAAACCCTTAATTGTCCGACCCATAACGGACTATTTTAATATGTCCGACGATAACGGACTATTTTTTTTTATTTTTAATTTGTCCGACGATAACGGACTATTTTTTTTATTTTAATATGTCCGACAATAACGGACATTTATTTATAGCACAGGGGTGGGAAATCTGTTTTTAATTTTTAGGGGGGGCTATTAAAAAATAGCCGTTGGGTATGTAATAAATTACATTGTTGAGAGGGGTTGTTCACGCTGTGTTCTTCGTTCATCGCACACGGCGCATGTCAAAGGCAGTAATTCACATATTCGAGGTCTGTTGGCTTGGGCACACGTTGGAATCTGAGCGAATTTATGAATACAACTTTCGCATAATGCAAGATGGCCACAGGGAAAGATGGCAAATTTTGCGAATTGGTTCGGGCATTCGACACAGGATAAATACAAGTCTCTTTGACGTTGTGTTTTTGACCCCAGGGTTGTTGTTGTCGCTATGGCACACACATAATGGATATCGTCTTGATTTTGGTTTAGTTTGTTCTTGCTTCTGTGTGTTCGTACATCCTTGCGCATTTTTCTCACATCTTTCCGACGTCTACCGATCCTTACATCTTTCCGCCTTTGAGGTACTATGGTGTCTATTTCCGTCTGAGCATCTTGGTCTGATGAAGTATCTGTTGTTTGGCTGGTACTTTGTTGTGCCATTTCTCCATTTTTTTCTTTAACTGGTGGTGTCAATATATTTTGTAACATAGAGTCTATATCATCAAAACATTGTTCAACATTCGGTGTGGGTGCTAGGGCAAAGAAGTTACCCAGTGGCGTTGTGTCCGGAGGATCTTCACAATAGACTGTAGCAGCATAATTCACAGGTTCAGAGGGAAATAATTCCTTGATTATCGCCTCCAACCAGGGTTGGTCATCTTCCAAATTAATGACATCGCCGAGCGGTGGTAGATCATCATTTAGGATGAAGTCTGATTTATCCATGATTTCAACAAAATTGCCTGCATTCACTCAGCACTCAGGCTAATTGTGAATGCCTGAAAAAAAACTGCAGGCTATTTATAGACGGCGCGCGGACGACAGTGACAACACCCTGTCGTCTGCTACCACGGATGCTGCGAAAATTTGTGTGTGTGTTTTTTTCATTGATAAACAGCTGTATTTTGACAATAAAATATAACTGCCATATATATATTTTATTTCTAATTAAACTTAGACAAGTTATGGGTATCGTATGTAAAATTTTAACTCCCTACCGTTCGACTCTATTGTTATTATCTGATTTTCAGTGATTTTTACTCGCCTAAGGGGAAGTTCCATAGTGGGAAAACTCCGCTACACTGCAAATAAATTGATTTTTCTGACTAAAAAAACATCCAGACTAGAGCTAACAATCTTATACTATTACTGTGAAAATTCCAACGAATTTATCGAACTAAAAGTTTGAAAAAATAAAACTTTAGAAAAAAAATAAAACACAACATTTTTTAGCAGATAGCATAATGTTGCACTCACTCACACCCACAATTCACAGCCGCCATTTTGTCCCACCACCCACAGCCGCCATCTTGTCCCTCCACCCACATCTTGCACTCACTCACACCCACAATTCACAGCCGCCATGTTGTCCCTCCACCCACGGGCCACCATTTTGTCCCTCCACCCACGGGCCACCATGTTGTTCCACCACCCACAAGCCGTGTAGACTATAAATAACCTGGGGTCTGTTGTCATTTATTCATAAAATACAATTATGAGTGCCAGAAGACGAGCGCTGTTTACACACCATCCGCCTAGTGATCCGAGACATGCTGCGGCTGCGGCTACAGAAGCCAGAGAGCTAGTTAGCATTGAAGAAGCTGATGGAATGACGATAACGACAAGTTTTCAGAGGGTGCTAGAAGACGAAGCCACGTTAATACGCAGTACAGAAGAACTTGCAGGGAACCTTCGGCAAAATAGACGAACAGAAGAAGATAGACGATTGCAAAGACAACAACAGAATGAAGAAGAAGACAGAGGAGAAAACCAGGATAATGATGTGACGGATGGGGAGGGACAAGACGACGAGCTTCCATGGTTAAATACTAGACCGCCCATTACAACAACAACAACGATGCCTACGGATACTATCACCATTTCGGCTGCAGAAACTACACCAGAACAATGCCCACATGAAGCAGAGGTATTGCGCCTGAACGAAGTGATTAACACCATGCGTACACACATGTCTGGAATGGAAATGACGATGAATGGAATGGAGACGGAAATTTCCATACAGAAGAAAGAACGACATATCGAAGAAAGAAAAAAACGCTGTAGTATTTGCACCGATGAGGACAGCTTGTACGCGGTACTTCCCTGTGGACATCTCTGCCTGTGCAAAGATTGTTGGGTGACCCTGTCGTGTGAAGGAGCAATGTGTCGCTGCGTTGACGCCGGGGAGGAACATCTCAAAATAAAATGCCCCATATGCAGGAAGCATATAGGTGGTATCAAGAGAATCTACCGCGCCTAAGTGTCGTGTAACACTTCCAAAGGCCCTTTTCAGGGCCAACCCATCTTTCCGAAAGAGAAAACTTCTCTGAACAAAGCACAAAAAATAACACTAGACCCCATCATCCTTTCCCCCAAAAAAATCAAAGAAAAAATTTTTTTTACTATTTTTTTGAATTTATTGAAAAAAAGAGGAAACATTGCAGTGGGGGGACATGGGGAGGGGGGGAGGGAAAGGGAATAGCCAAAAAAAATTTTTTTATCATTGAATAAAATGTAAAAAAAAGATTCATGAAGCCAAAAAAAATCTTTTTCATTTTATATGTTTTTTTAACAATTAAATATTGAAATTAAGAAAGGGGAGGGGTAAATTGGAGGGGGGGGGGACAGGGGGGTAAGCAAGGTGGATGGAATAGCCCCCATTTTTTCTTTAATAATGGACCCATGGGGTCGAGTAAGGTATCAAATTGAAGCTGAGGTGAAGGGGCATGTAATGGGCTGGGTGTGGGATTGAACTATGGGCATTCTGCGCATGCGCGGAGGTCGAAGGGTATAAAAATAGCCTTTTTGGGGCTAGGGGATAGCCAAATTTTTTTTTTTTTTAAAATGGACCAATGGGGTCGAGTGAGGTATCAAATTGAAGGTGAGGTGACGGAGCATCTAATGGACTGGGTGTGGGGTTGAATTAGGGTGATTCTGCGCATGCGCGGCGGCCGAAGGGTATGAAAATAGCCTTTTTTGGAGCTAGGAGAGCCCCTAGTGGACCAATGGGGTCGAGTGAGGTATCAAATTGAAGGTGAGGTGAAGGGGCATCTGATGGGCTGTGTGTGGGTTGAAATAATCCTTTTTTTCAATAATTTCAAAAAAATTTAAAAAAAGAATGAACACTAAACATTTTATTTTTTTAGTTTTCTACTATTTTTTATTTAACACAAATAGAATGAACGTATTCACAAGGGTATTGAATTTTAATACAATTATATATGAGTATTGAATTTTTAATACAATTAACAGTAAAAAAACTCTTTTTAATACGCTCTCAAGCCACTTCAATGAATGTGTATGGTAAATGTTTTTCAACACTTGTTCTCAATAGTTCGCCAACAAGACTTGTTTGAATTCATCCTCATCTTTGCGGCCCTGGTGCACGTAGATGTACGTTATAACCTCTTCACGTGGAATTTTGGAAGGGCAGGCCGCTTCTACTCTCAGAGCAATTTGCCTCTCCGTCACGGTCTGTAGTGCTTCAGTGATCAGTGCGTATGAGGGTACGCGAGTGTCCTCTGGAATTTGAGGTCTGATGAGATCCAGGACTGTGTCGATGTACTTCTGATAAATATAGTGTTGCACCTGGTAGGTCACAGCTGAACGAATTGCACTGGCAAGACTCTGCAACTGCCGCCACGCCGTTAATTTCAAAGTGACACCCTGAGGACAAGCAACCAGCTCTTGCGTATCTAAGCGCCTTCGCCATTTTCGAATATGCACGAGGAGCTGGTCGTTGTAATAGGCACAGCTCACATAGATGTCGTCACCCACATGAAATTTCGCTTCGTCACTCTCCTGGTCACGAATAACCGCATCGATGGCGTAATCAAGGGTCTCCAGTTTTTGCCAGGAAGCGTAGGTCATGGCAATATGCTTACCGGGTCTGTCGTTAAAGCCCGCTGCATTAAAATGCACTTCTTCATCTTTCACACTCACTGTTAAATAGGGTGAAAGCTCCCAAATGTCGGTGTGAGCTGCCTGGTAAGCTTGCTGGATGAGATTATTGATCTCCTGGACAGACATAGGAAGTTCTACCTCTTGTTTCACTTGCTGGGGTACTACTACTGGCTGCTCAACCACAGGTATTTCTAATGGTGTTAGTCGAGGGCGTTTGGGTCGGCCAGCACGTTTAGCAGGTGTAGTACTCTCTGGGGTAGTGGTGTACGTACGTTTGCTAGCTGTACGCTCTTCGGGGGTATCCATTCGAATCACTAAGATATCATCATCTTCATCTTGTTTAACGTCGTCGGCTTCAAGTAGCTCTGCTAGTTCTTCATTTCCCGTGATCTTCAGCCCCTCCACCAAGACTAGACATGCATAGGGGCCATGGCGCAGTAGAAAGTCGATGAGAGCTCTGTTTTGTCCTGAAGGGGTCTTCTCGGCCATGATATCGTCGACATGCTCTTTCATGAGTATGTGTTCCTGCATAAGGAAATCACATAGTTCACCCACACGCTGTATTTCATCAATGAGGCGAACACGGTTGTTTCGAAGCGTAACTAGCTGGGCTGACTCCATGACTATAGGCTCAGGCTGATGAGCAACTGCTACGGTGTAAAAGTATGGTGAATGGGCACCGGTAAAAGTGAAAAAAGTAAAAGGTTCACAGCTCATACAAAACAGGCAAGCTGGCTGGATGACTGGCTGGCTGACTGGCTGGCTGGCTAGAGGTGAAGCAGGCAGGCAGGCAGGTAAACAGGCTGGGAGGCTCGTCAGGTCAGGTAAGTCACAGTGCTCCGCAAAAGTAGTGCAATGAATACACCCCTACCCTAAAAATCGACTCCTTTTATACGTTTTTCTATAATCCACCATTTTGTCCCACCACCCACAGCCGCCATTTTGTCCCACCACCCACACGACATACAAAAAACAGGCCGCCATTTTGTCCCACCACCCACACGACACAAAAAACAGGCCGCCATCTTGTCCCACCACCCATACGACACAAAAAACAGGCCGCCATCTTGTCCCACCACCCACACGACACAAAAAACAGGCCGCCATTTTGTCCCACCACCCACACGACACAAAAAACAGGCCGCCATTTTGTCCCACCACCCATACGACACAAAAAACAGGCCGCCATTTTGTCCCACCACCCACACGACACAAAAAACAGGCCGCCATTTTGTCCCACCACCCACACGACACAAAAAACAGGCCGCCATTTTGTCCCACCACCCACACGACACAAAAAACAGGCCGCCATTTTGTCCCACCACCCATACGACACAAAAAACAGGCCGCCATTTTGTCCCACCACCCACACACACGCATGCGCACACGCCCATTGTGACGTCACCCCAAGTTCTGCGCATGCGCAGTGAAGCTAAATTTTATCAATTTACGCGCTACCTACTACTAACCCATGTACTTCAAGATCCTCACGGTACTCATATGAACAGTCACAATCAAAGCGTGACTGAGATACATCATTCTTTGGATGACGACTTTGCAACGAATATTATGGATTAAGAATACTGATCAGCGATACGGATTTGATATTTTTGGAACATCATGATGTCTTGCCGGCATCATTGAAAACTGTTGACCGCTTCTCTCTTGCAGGAAACAAGCCTAGGTTTATGTATACTATGATTGTCTTTTTGAATTTGATGCTAATACTGGTATATGGAATATGGAATAGGCCTTTGGACTATGGACGCGGATATTCTCTAATGGACGACGGCTGAATTATGAATGACGGATCTGACGCTTGTAATGCAATTTATTTGAAGGCTATATTGATTCATCTTGTCAAATTGATCTTTTCCATTTACTGACTCGCAATGAAAAGTTGATCCTTCTCATTTGCACACTGGATTGGTCATAAATGGAGGATTAATATCCACCTCGGAATGAGAATGCATTTATTGGGCATATTTGCAAGAGACCACTTCATTCTTCTAAAAGTATATCGACAGTGTTATCGAAAACAGAAACGTGTAAATAATTCAAATTGTGATCGGAACAAATTACGCTCTTTGCTCATGTGTGTCCCTCTATAGGATTGCGTTTGTCTACCATCTATAAGAAAGTGCATCTTGCAGGGTGCCAAAACTTCTCAAGGAAACTTGTTTATTTCACAGAAATCGCTGTTGAAATGGAAGACATTTATGAAGCCACAACGAGCCATGTGATTATGTGATGTATGCGGTAGTGATCCGCCCACTGTACCACCGCATGATCCACTCTCGTTAATGTCGCCCTCCCATTCGCCATTCACAACGGCCTTGACCTCGAACCAGCCAGTCGCAGACTTGGAACAGTCCATGTCGATGTCAGTCATCCAGTAATGATCCCCGAACCTGGAGAAATCAACTAGTGATCAGAACAACGAATAAATGCCGATACAAAAATTTGCAAATCATATCGAATAAATTGTGAAACTGGATAGAGGCAATCGAATTCATCAATCTACACCGGTAAAAATACGAACGTAGCGTGCAAGATCTATGGCGCTACGTTTCGTAACTTGTGTCTAATTCCGCTTGACCCGGGGCTAGGGGCCGTATGAACCCATGTACTTCAAGATCCTCATGGTACTCACAATCAAAGCGTGACTGAGATACATCATTCATTAGATGACGACTTTACAACGAATATTATGGATTAAGAATACTGATCAGCGATACGGATTTGATATTTTTGGAACATCATGATGTCTTGCCGGCATCATTGAAAACTGTTGACCGCTTCTCTCTTGCAGGAAACAAGCCTATGTTTATGTATACTATGATTGTCTTTTTGAATTTGGTGCTAATACTGTTATATGGAATATGGAATAGGTCTTTGGATTATGGACGCGGATATTCTCTAATGGACGACGGCTGAATTATGGATGACGGATTAGACGCTTGTAATCGCATGTGCATCTCACAAAGTGACTCATGAATGAGCTTCAAATTGAGGCCTATAGTTCGTGTTACATGTTTTCCACCAATACATGTACTTATAGCTGGGTCAGCAATAATCTGACAACCATTGAATATTGTGTCTATCTTCGTATGAACTAGGTGTATAACTCACGTATTTTCAGGAGCATGCGCAATGTTTGAAGCGTCGTTGGTGGTCCAGAAGCTGGGTGTTCCATCCGCCTTCTGTCCTTGGTAGGATCCCTGCCCATGTTCCGCTCCATACCAATCCAGAAAGGAATCACCCTGAGACCAGGCATTGTACTTGTCGTGGTGTGAACTGGAAGGTGACCGGTGTTTGATAGGTATTGCACATGCGCTAGTGGAGGCGTCATCAGTACAACCTGTATACAATAAATATCCATACTCATAATCAATCTGACAGAACAAATTTCCGTTTTGTAGAAAAATATCGATGACGTCAATTTCATCGTGAGTAGGGGCAAGTGCATCATGGTGAATTGGTATCTGAAATATATATGACCAAAGGACCAGGCAATGATGACCAGCAATATATTAAAGAAAAAAGGATGTATTGAGCTCCACAGTTCAGTGTGCTACCGATCTTGGCTAAACAAGAAAAATATCCACGTTGTCGATGGAATCAAGGAGGTGGTGGAGGGGGTCGATTATCGATTACCAGTCGAATATTTCTTAAAAACTGGGCTACATCAAGCAATCTGTAAAAAGCTGACTTTATCTCTTCTCCCAGTTTCCAGTCAGGGTTTGAACCACTGTGACCTCTCCAATTTAGTTGAAGGAAATTTCTCACTATCTACAGGCTAGTACAGGCATTGGTGGACCCCTTTCCCACAACACTCCTCCCCATCACGAAAACGCACTACGGTCCTCAACCCCGACCAACCCGACACGGTGCCCCAGAATCACCCAAAACTACCCATTCCTCGAACCACTCAAATCGACAATGTACCACACTTCTTTCGACAACTCAACTCTGCAACCTGGTCATCGACCACACCCCCTCATTCTGAATAGGGCATTTTCCCCACCGCCATGTCATGATGTTTCCGAATTGCTCGCAGCGCCTAGGTTGTGGCGGGTCATCGTATCAGCTTTTACCAGAGACACCAATATAACTTTTTGTATAAGCAATGCTTCCGCACGGAGTTCGGACCTACTGACCTAAAGGGAAATTCTCGCTATAGTTTAGCTAGTACAGGCACCGATGAACCCGCTTCTTGCAACAATTTAGACTATGAATCCCCGCAGTGTAAAATGTAGCCTACACATGCAAAACTCTCAGCCATTTACAAATATATCCAGAGCGATTACCTGGGCGACGATCGTGATCCACGCCCCCTCGAATGAAAAGATCCTGGCCGACGATGGTCTGTTTCTTCATGAAGATAACCGTCCGATTCCAGCCTTGTGGGGTTGGCACAGTTGTACCGACAGGTGGAGCTGGTGTCGGTGCCGGTGTTTCTCCTGGATTACCCCCACCGTCACCACCTATCAAGAATGTATTGTCACAATAAATCGTATAGATATCACTGTTGCCGTGGATCGTATATCAAGAGGGAGCTTTTGCTAACAAAAAGCTTTCGCGTCCCTGATTTTGACACCTGTTTATTACCCAATAAATGAAATAAAATTGATGCCAGTGAGAAATCATGTTGTATAATGAAATTTCATCAGTGACAAAAACTCATCAAACTGCGCTCGCGCGTCTTTCCCAAAGTTGATGGCCAACACTTAAATGTGCCAAATTGAAATTTACTGACTTATATAATGTTTCACTAATATTTGATTCGCTTACCCACATAAAATGCTACGATAGGCTCGTCGTAGTTGTTGATTACGATGTGCGCCCGACCGCCGTTATCTACAGTAATTTTCTGGGAGCAGTCGTGTATGATATCACAATATTCTCCAGCGGGAAGACCGGTGTCGAAGTATCCATTCATGGAACCCTTCTTAGCCATGGCGAAGAAACCTTTGTTGCCACGAGAGAATGCTACCTCGTCGTTGTAATTATGCCAGTGCGAGAGACCGGTCCCGACAACTGCATTGCGGAATTTCACCATGTTTGCTATGGGTTTCCACCTGTGTTCGCAGACCCATCCGTTATCGCAGCTTCCGTCTGGTCTTATGATGACGTCCTTGGCGGAGTAGTCTGGGTTGTGGGGCGGACCTTCGCTATTGTCCGTGAACTCGTAACTGCTCATTATGCGGGTGAATCCGTAGTCGTAGGCCAGCATGAAGGCCACGATCATTTTGTAATTTCTCGGTTGCTTAAAGCTGACGAAGTCCCCACCTCCACCGTGACCGCGCTGGTTATCGTGGTTGTCAACGAACACAAAAGCTCTGTCCGATCTGGTCATCCCCCAACCATGATCTACAACATTGTTAAGCTGCCCAAAGTCATTGACCCCCCAGGCGAGTTTCTGGCAGTATCTGAATTCAGTGACAAGTCCAAGATGTTCGTACTCCTGAGTTGTTACGGCGCCATCATTTCGGTCAATCACCTCGTGATAGAAGAAGGCTTTTTCGCCAGACGGTAGATTTTTAGTTCGCTCAATGATAATCTTTAGGTCCGCTGGCCACATATGCTTGGAGGCATCCACCCGGAATCCCGAGATACCGATGTCTATCAGACTGTCCAAATAACCCACAATTTTGTTTCTTACGTATTCTTTACTCTGGTCTAAGTCGGTAAGGCCTACCAAATAACAGTTTCTCACGTTGTAAGGGTCTCCGTAGTTATTTACGTTGCCGTCGTGAGACGGGCACCTCTCCCTGGGTGTGAAGTCGTCGCGTGAGAAGGGTACACCTGGAAAGTCGTGTTCATCTGAATCAAAGGAGGAACCTGCTGTACCAACCCCACTCCGACCCAGGCCCGCCATGTGGTTTATTATTGCATCAACGTACACTCTGTGAAAAGAGAATTACTCACCTCGAAAACAACTTTTTAGATATTGGGAATACCAATGGAACCCAAGTTTTGTTCTGTATTTTCAAATTAGTGTTGATATCAGATATCAATAGATTCAAAATAGTCTTCTTCTGAAGCTGTAGGAAATCGGAGCGTCAACCTGGTAGTTGTGTTAGACTGTGCAGCATATTTATATTTGGAGGAAATATCTGACTGAACAATGATTGGTCCAGATTTAGTTATCGTGCATGTCAGACATTCTCAAAGAAAGATTAATAAAATTGATCTCGCCAGAGGAATTATGACATGGAAAGGAGGACAAGGCAACAGGCATAGCTATAGGTTCTTTTACCATAGCGTATGCAACATGGGGGAAAGGTTATCAAAACATAGTAAATAGAATTAGATGCAGTGGTAGGTTACCTGACACCAGCATTGTTACAAATGAGCACCATGTCTCTTAACTGTTGCTCGGTCCCGCCGCGACTTGTCAGCTTGTAGCTGATTGGCTGGTATCGCTCCCACCAGGGACGTTCGGCGTCTATTGTAATGATTGTGTGTTCCATGGGCGGAGATATCTAAACATAGAGATATATAGTAATCTTTTAAATTGTGTATGCACGCTTTCAAACAAATGTATATGCAACTTCGATTTTAAATAATGAATATCCTACATCTCATGAAATTCAATTGACGCCACACTGACATGATATCTACTTTCATAGGAGCTTACGATTGGAAGAGTATAAGCCTATTGAGGTCGAAGCTTGAAACGAGGTTGAATAACGTAACGCTTTTTGTAATATCTGGTGTCGCTCAATTGTTGCACAGGGCACATAAACATCAGCTGTCTTGTAATGAGGACGACTAGGTTGTTGATGCGACAACAGCTAACAAAATAATCAACTATTCGTTGAGTCAGGTTATTCGATTCGAATACCTACATATATATATATATATATATCAGATCTGAACCTGGTTAGATAGTCGTCGTCCACAAAGGATTCCACGAACAGTATAATAACACCATGAAGCAGTTAACATCCAAATCTTCCATGTACAGAACAATATAATAGGAAACTGGGGCTAGCTACTTGAAAAAGGACATCAGTGAACAGATTCTCCCATCAAATTCTTACAATCCTCATACTATAGTGCGAATCACATCCAACGCCCTCAAATACTGCTCGAGAAATGGGCGCTGATAAATATGTTGCTAATGTCTGGTTCTTCATCTGTTCATTATACCTATTTCTTACCTGCACTTCACAGTAAACTTGGCATCCTTCCCTGTCCTCCACAGTAACCTTGAGGTCCTTACTTGCACTCCACTGTAACCTTGAGGTCCCTACCTGCACTCCACAGTAACCTTGAGGTCGTTACCTGTACTCCACAGTAACCTTGAGGTCCCTATCTGCACTCCACTGTAACCTTGAGGCCTTTACCTGCACTGTACCGTAAACTTGGGCCCTTACCTGCAATTTACTGGAAATTTGGCTTCCTTACCTCTACTCCAAAGTAAACTTGAGGTCGTTACCTGCACTCCATTCTAACCTTGGGGTCCTTTCCTGCACTTCACAGCAACTTTGGGGCTCTTACCTCTACTCCAAAGTGACTTTGACGTCCTTAAATGCACTTCACGTTAACCTTGTCGTCCTTACCTGTACTCCACAGTAACCTTGAGGTCCTTGCCTACACCTCACTGTAACCTCGGGGTCCTTACCTGCATTCCACATTAAACTTGGGGTCCTTACCTGCTCTTCACAGTAAACTTGCCTTCGTTACCTCTACTCCACAGTAACCTTGTGGTCCTTACCTGCACTCCACTGTAACCTTGGGGGTCCTTACCTGCACTTCACAGTAACCTCGGGGCCCTTACCTGTACTCCACGGTAAACTTGAGGTCCTTACCTTCACTTCACGTTAACCTTGGCGCCTTTACCTGTACTCCACAGTAAACATGAGGTTCTTACCTGCACTCCACTGTAACCTTGTGGCCCTTAACTGCACCACACAGTAGCCTTGGGGTCCTTACCTGCACTCCACATTAGCCTTGGGGTCCTTACCTGTACTCCACAGCAGCCTTGAGGTCCTTATTGCATTACACAGTAACCTTGACGTTGTTACCTGCACTCAGCAGTAACCTTGAGGTCCTCACCTGCACTCCACAGTAACCCTGAGGTCCTTACTGCATTAAACAGTAACTTTGAGGTTCTTACCTGCACTCCACAGTAACCTTAGAGTCTTTACCTGTACTCCTATAGGTAACCTTGGCGTCCTTACCTGCACTCCACTGTAACCGCGTGGCCCTTACCTGCACTTCACAGTAACCTTGGGGTCCTTACCTGCACTCCACAATAACCTTGGGGTCCCAGGAACCGGGTACATTCCAAGGCTATATCTGTCCATTTCCACTCAAACAGATGAACAATGACCTGCTTCCCGTCACAGTTGGGGTCAAACTGACCTGCAGTGCTGCCTGAAGAAGAACAAAGTCATCAGAAGGACATGGTCATCTGATCATCAATTAATTATTTCGGTGCCACGAATTATAATCTCGTTTCCATCATTTATTACCTCGTCCCAGACTTATTATCTCGTTAGCACAAATGGATCATATATATTTCGCAAAAACAAATATCAAAAATAAATATAGAACGGTACTGACCGTCACTACATTTAACTTACCCAATGTGTTAATTCTTCTGGTGGTGCGAACAAGATAATACGTTGCCCTAACGAATTGATGAAGTCGTTTTATACGAGATGTCATTCTAACGATAATAATTCGTTCAACGAGATTACTTTGTTATCGATTTTAATTTTTACTATGCTCCTTCAAGGCTAGTAGTATACAAAGACCGAATTGATGAGATAGCGCCTCACTGCGCATGCGCAGAACCTGGTGTGACGTCATAAGTGTAGGTTTTGTGGCGGTATTGGGGCGGTGTGCGCATGTGTGATGTGTGGGAGGTGGGTACAAGATGGCCGCCATGTGGGAGGTGGGTACAAGATGGCCGCCAAGATGTGGGAGGTGGGTACAAGATGGCCGCCAAGATGTGGGAGGTGGGTACAAGATGGCCGCCAAGATGTGGGAGGTGGGTACAAGATGGCCGCCAAGATGTGGGAGGTGGGTACAAGATGGCCGCCAAGATGTGGGAGGTGGGTACAAGATGGCCGCCAAGATGTGGGAGGTGGGT
>JAVTVY010056870.1:0-30940 GCA_036873755.1 Hanleya hanleyi | reverse complement strand
AATTCAATCACCCCCAAGTTTGGAGACAAAATTCAATTGGCTGTTCTAATAAATTTGATCTCTCTCTAAAATCTTGGAAATAAAGAAATAATGAATTTGGACGATTTTGTCAACTTTTTATTCCAATAAATTTGATCACCCCAGAGTTGGAAATTTCCCTTCCTGTGAATGAATTATTAAAGGGAATACCATAATTGGCATCCAAATGTTCTGTTCATATTTTAAGCCTCAGTTCTCACAGAGACATTACAGCAATGGAGAGAAGACATGAAAGCAATTTGTTTGGACATTTCCAATATTAATGTCGCTATACACTGCCAAGACAAAGGTCTGACAAAACTGGAGATATGCTCTCAGATACTGTCAAGTCTGACAGACATGTACGGCTCTCTTTCCAGATTATGTCAGAAAGATGTCACCGCTTAGACATCTTAATATATCATAGCCCTAACAAATCAGTATTCATACATATAAAGCTACACATCTGGATGGCTACGAATCCAGGCAGTGCGACGGCTGAATATGCACAGCGACATTGAGCGGAGTATGTAGCTAGAAGGCCCCCGCAGGGCAGCCTCTCTGATAACGCATGTTGTCTACACAAGTGAAATGTTATCGACATGGGTCTCAAATGAATTCGGCACAAAGGTCGATAACTCAGGAAAGACTGTAGGTGAAATATTTGTCCAAATATTGTGCTTAAAAGGCTAATATATTGCTGCTGTTCAGTTTGACATTGGTGAGCTTCAAAAATAGGTCAAGATAAAGTCATGAGTATTAACCTAGAGCCCCTCATTAAGGCAGAATTATGCCCAAGATCAAGGCTCTACTCCATCTGCTCCTTAACTCTTTCCCCCATATAAGCGGGTTTTGACGACTTGTGTAGATCCCCATGTACATGTAAGCGTGTTTTGACGAGTGTTCGCGTAACCAATGAAGACGGGTTTTGACGAGTGACTGGAGTTCCCATGTGGTGGATTATTCTTGCAATTTTTGGCGTTTACTTGAGTAAAACCTAATTAAAACTATACGTTTTCAGAAAGCCAAAATTTCAATAAATCTGACTATATGGACTGTTGGTATGTTTTATGGTAAGGGTAAAATGAAATCGGGAGAGAAACAGAAATAATCGGTGAAAAATGCGCGATTTGACAACAAATTTGTTTCGTGTGCTCCAAGACAAACGTTCGAAAAATAGTAAAATCTGCTTCCAAATTCCTGAATATTTCACGTAACGGGAGCATAAACTACCAAAGTATCTAACCTTGATGACTAGCTCATCAAATCTGCCCATCTGAGTTTATTTTATGTATTTTCCCGGGACCTGCAGTCTTCGCGGTAAATGTTCAGTCGCCATTCTTTCTGAATCGGCCTTTCGTCGACAGTGACCATAGCGACCGAGTCACCACGTGACCTCTTCCTCCAATCACGCCGGGCCGCACTCAACCTTGGCCAATCAGTGAGCTGTGTTTCTTTCACCTTATGAATATTTATTACCGTCTGTATTCTCCGTCACGGAAGGTATATTGGATGAACACAGTTATTGTTCGTTCTACACCTGCCATCCTGTCAGTTCACTGCCAAATCCCGATCCTACGGAGAATTAGCTTTACGATGGTATACGGAAACATGCGAATGGTAGCCGGAAAGCAGGAAGAGAACGGTGCAAAACATGGCTAAAATGCGACAATTTCTGCGCTTTTTTTCGTGATTTCCAACAGAAGTAAAGCAGACACAACACATTTTCTCACAAGATTACTTATTTTTAGAATAAATGTTGCTGATATTGGTATAAAACGTGAACAAATTACGTAGAATGGGTCTGTGGGAGACCATTGGTAAATATTTCTCCACATGACATGGGACATAAAACAGGATATTTTACATCGCTGGAGAGGTATGAAAATTGAAATGAGTCCATGGGTTGAAGACCTACGCCATTACAAATCTATTATGAGCCAGAGAGAGAAAATTCCCGACAAGTCTATGAGGGAAAGAGTTAAATATTGCGTTCAACATGAACTGCTCTTCACTTTTTTTTTACCCTTGTGACCTCTGGAAATAGGTCAGGTCAGTTCTGAGTTAACTTAACCTAGAGATCCTCATAAGACAGCATTGTGCCAATGTTCAAGGCTCTAGCTCAATTTGCTTCTTAGATAATGTGTTCACAAGAAACTGAATGCTATTCACGTTTTTTTGTGTGTTTTTTTTTACCTCTGTGACCTTTGAAGAAAAATCCTAGTCACAAACGGAAACAAAAACACGACAGCATTTGTCTTGTTGAAGAGAAATTCGGAATTCCTTCGAAGAAAATATGGGAATGATGTCGCACTACAACTGTAGTATGATTGATTGATGTAGAATATGTCTGTATCCAAATATGCTCAAAGGTACCCATCTAACCTATGTAGTCCCTAGGCCTTGCATATTCTGGTATGGTCAATCAAACGCTACAGGTGATAGGAATAGACTAACCAATGTATTGACCAAGATTAATGCCTCACCCTCTTCCTGGAGTGGTCCATTATACAGCCCATAGGTATGCATTGTCAATACCGTTATGTACACGTAACTTTGGGTCAATAAATAGGAGCCCAATGGTTTGATAAACATGACCCTAAGGAGAATCTGCAATGTATATGCTTGTACTTGGGCATGTTCATCAGGACTTTCATGTACCTTTCAAACCAAAATTTCAAGATTGATAGCAACGAGCACTGCCACACAAATTTTATTATTTGTTTCACGGACGTTTTTTTTCCACCCAAGATTGGCAGCAATAATAAAACTGGACATTTGAAATTCGCCCTTTTCTTTCTGCGCGTAGATCCCCCTTGTCTGCTCAGTTTCATCTTTATGTTTATTATTGCCTCAAATTTCGGAAAATAATAAAACCGCACATGAAACAAAAAACAAAATTGGTTTGGCCTAAACGAGAGAAAATTCTAAGATTAGTTGCACTTACAAGAATGGAGTACTGAAACTCGATCATGATATATTTGAAACTCAAAAATTTACTTTGGATGTGATATTCCAGTTTAACACTCCTAACCACATCTCCTGGGGGTTAAAATCTCACTAGATCACACCTGAGGACAGGTCCTTTAATTAACTAAATCCTTGCATTTGACTTCACTTGGATTATTTACAGGAAAATATTTTCATCTCGAAAACTATTCTGGATTACGCAACCAAAACCAAGTATATCTTCATGCACATTAAACCAGGGTGGAACAGGGGATATCAATTTCCCCTATAGCCCGCTGTGAAGCCTGACAACCTAACTATCGCTGACAGCCTCGTTGCGTAAGTGGCCATTACCTTGCCATTACCGTACAATTGATGACCGATCGGCATTCCATCCCATCCACACCCCTTGGTGATTGGATGATTAATAGAGCCGTCACATGAACACTGCCAATTGCTTTATTAGACCGGAGCAGCAATTCAAAATGTCAGCGTCGGGTAAACTTTGGCAGGGCGTAAACAAAAAAGGACATCATTTCGGAATACATGTATCTAAAGTTCAGTTCAATATCACACATGGAAGATCAAGGAGCATTTCGATGAAACAATAAAACACCAGTGTGTACAATCCATGTTTCTGTGCAGGGAATGGACAAAATACTTAGTGGTCTCATCAT
Source organism: Hanleya hanleyi (assembly GCA_036873755.1). Taxonomy (NCBI): domain Eukaryota; kingdom Metazoa; phylum Mollusca; class Polyplacophora; order Lepidopleurida; family Hanleyidae; genus Hanleya; species Hanleya hanleyi. The sequence continues at coordinate 27,296 of JAVTVY010056870.1, read as the reverse complement.
AGTGGGCCTGCACATACCAAACAGTCTCAATTTCTGAGATACGCATATCTCAGCTACCTTGTTGAATGGTTGAAGAGCGTAATACAGCCAAGGCACGCAGCATGAATACACTCTGTAACACAGGGTGAGTGAATAGGGTTTAACGTCGCCTTCAACAGTTTTTCATACTTTAAAAATGCTTTATAACGCAATCATTTTGCCAAATTTTGATTATTGTGACGTCATTTGGGGTAATGCAGATGCTGGGACAATTAACAGACTGGTAAAATTACAAAAGCGGGCAGCCAGAATTATGCTTAAAGCCCCACCTCGAACACCGACCTCGGAACTTTTCAAAGACTTACGATGGATTTCCGTGAAACAAAGGATTAACTTTCACCAAGCCGTTATCATGTATAAAGTTGACCATGGATTATCCCCCGATTATATTTTAGGCCTATTTCAGAAGGTTCCCACCAGAACTAGGGCTGGTGGACGTGGCGATTTAGTTTTGCCATGCCTGCGTTGTGAACTTTTTCGTAAAAGTTTCCAATTTTCGGGTGCAAAAATTTGGAATTCTTTGCCAGTAGAAATTCGAAACTGTGATAGCATCATAACTTTTAAACGACAACTATTGAAATCAAAATTTTTAGAAGATATAATATTTTAGAAACGCATTCTGTTTTTTTACAACTGACAATTGTTCATAAAATATCATATTATGCGTGCAATTTACAATTGTGCGTTTGTGATAGATTTTAGATTGTGTTCATGTATGTAGGTATGCATGTATGTATGTGTCCATATTTTTATATATATATATTTGTTTTACTAAATTTTACTAACTCTGCCTGGGCCTTAAGGAAGACTAGCTTGTATGCTAATGAAGTTACCCAGAGGAAATAAAGTTATTATTATTATTATTATCTATATCATGATCGGGAAGGGAGGGAGGAAGGAAGGGCAGGGAATACCTACTTGTAACAGAGCAGATCTAATGCTGCCAGTTTAGAGTGCTGTCCCGCTGAAATATCATGCCAGTTTAGAGTGCTGTCCCGCTGAAATATCATGCCGTAGGCATACATGACACCTCACCAAGTCACATTATACGGAGACCGAGTGAACCAGTCGTTGAACTATCTTCTGAATGCTGAGCATGTGCAAAGAATCAAGCAGTTTCATTTTTCAAGTCTTTGGTATGACCCGGCCGGGGATTGAACCCAGGACCTACCGCTTACGAGGCTGACACTCTAACCATTAGGCCACAGCAGTGCAGTGTGTAACATACATGTAGGGTAAATTGGTAAGAGGCTAATCAATTATGGAATGTATATTATTATCACATTGGTTGATAATGTACAGTATAAGCCAAGAGCTGAACCATTCAGGCAATGCACATGCTGAAAAGAAAACAGACAAGCCAACCAGACATAGCCCTGGCATAAAATGACAACCTGCAGTTTGGATCAGGTTTTTGCAATTAGATGTAGATAGATTTAGTTCATACACACAGTCTAAATGATATGACATTATCATATCAGATTCTGATGTCACGGCTCTGAGGTTATGGCTTCAATACGTTTTTCACCACATATTATTGTTTTAAAATCTTTTATTGTTTAAAAAAAAATTTGTTTAAAAAAAATCCACTTTTATAGAAACATGAATTGCAGGCAAGCACCTAAAGGGTGCGTGGACCCCTCAGCCTGTTTTTTTTTTAGTCGTAGGATCAGGGCTGCATCTAGAGCCAATTTAGTTTCGGAAAACATATGGGCGCCCAAAACTCAAATGAAACAAAAAACGAAAGTATTGTTGTTGTTCAATTTGAAACGATTTCTGAAGGAAATACTCCTAGAAAAATCTTCTGGGAGCCTCAATATCGATCCGATTGCATAGCTGGATATTGAATTTCATGTTAATAAACCTCTGTTTTGTGATTGATCACAGGCTCTTTGCGCCGAAATTCACTTAAAAAAATTGGACCCTCAATAATGAATTACGAAAAGGAACTGGGAGATCGGAACCTGCAAAAAATCCCTGGATACCGTATATAACACTTAGGTTTCACATGAGTGGTGTGCTGGGATTACAGCATGCAAGAAAGTGTAGCTTTATCAGTGACAATGTATGCATTGCACAAGTGTGATAACAAGTAAACACATTGATTAACACAGGCCCACCCTTATCATAATTTGGCAGGGGGGGGAGGGGTGCATAAGCTCCAGGTATGCAAACTGGTTCAAAATTGCCCAGAGTCAGGCTAAAAATGGGCTCTCCTAATCACTCGTTTTAAATAATTTCCAAGGTACAGTAACATGTTTGGTGACAAAAATTGAAGCATTATGTTGTATCAGTTATATGTGTGGACACAAATATGGTTCATGCAAAAGTTTTAGGATAAATCATATGATGTAGAATAGAATGATTTAATAGCAAAATTAAAGAAAAATGTCCTTCATTCAAGGAGAATCTTGAATGGACCAGGCTTTCTTGTATCAGGGAACCTTCAAAATTCACAATGAAACCTGCAACCAAGGGTTCAACCAAGGGTTCCCGATGGGCATAGATAACAGTGCAAAAGCTAAGCCATCAATAAATAATAAAAAAAAAAAATTAAAAATCATGAAATCATCATAGCCATCTGAAAATCTAATCATTTCATCAGTCAACATTCAGGAAGCTCTCAACAAAGTTTGGTCAGGCCCGACTTCATAGATCTGCAGATATTCAGCGGACAAGAACATGTTGATGGGCATAGATAACAGTGCAAAAGCTGAGCCATCAATAAATAATAAAAAAAAAATTAAAAATCATAAAATCATCATAGCCATCTGAAAATCTAATCATTTCATCAGTCAACATTCAGGAAGCTCTCACCAAAGTTTGGTCAGGCCCGACTTCATAGATCTACAGGTATTCAGCGGACAAGAACATGTTGACGGACGGACGCTAGGACGGACGGACGTACGTACATGGCAACGACAAGACCCCACAGCCCTATGGGCTGAGGGGTAAAAACTAAATATAAACTTTTTGTTTGCACAGCTTCTCTGTGTGTTTTTATGCAAGGTGTTTGCCCAAGGTCACCAAATGCAAATTGTGTGGAGGTGCATTTTTCCTTCATAAAATATGGAGAGGATCATTTTTATTGAAGGGAAAATTGATGAAATGATACAAAAACGTTATCCTACCAATGTAATGTAGTTTCTCCTGCATTCACCACATGGCAATATATAGGAATAAATATGGCATGTTTTTCTTCAATTATAGGAATTTATAGGAACAAATAATAGTCTGGGTGTGGAACTAGAGCCTTAGGCACTGAAACGGGGCTATTTAAATGTAAAATAGGCCGTTGGAATAACTCCACTAGCTCTTTGATGTTCCATCTCATGGCGAAACACCATACTTGTAGTCTCACACATTCCTCTCAACAAGGATCTCTAGTGCATTAGTGTAATTGTACACATATATATATTTCAAAAAAAACACTGGGACAGACATTTATTATGAAACCAACCTGATGAAATGATAAAATAATGTCTTCACTGCATGTTACCAATATTTGTAAAAAATTTCACTTTTTTCATATAATCGAAAGCATATCCTTCAGCAGTAAATAACAATACGAAGCTGCGCATCTGAAAACCCCTCGGATCTGGGTACATTCATAATGTATTCAATTTGAACCAAGATGTCAGGAACACCAAGCAGTCAAGTCACAAATATACAGATTATCAAAAATTTTGCAATTAGGAATGACGTCCAATCAGAGAAACCGGTTTTCATTACATAAGTTTCTTGATGCATCAATGATGTATACCAAATTTTACATCGAGCATTTAAACGGTATCAGAGATAGAGATCATTAATGATTTCGCATAAATTAAAGATGGCCGCTCATCCTTCCCGCCACTCAGAGGAACTGTTGTGGTTATTAATTGAAAGTCTCTTGATACATTGATGCTGTATACCAAGTTTCGTATAGAACACTGAAATGGTATTAGAGATATACATCATTAAAGATTTTGCATAAATTAAAGATGGCCACCAAGGTTTCTGCCCAATCAGAGAAACCAGAACTGTCATTTGTCGTAAGTCTCTTGATGCATCGATGATGTATACCAACTTTCGTATTGAACAGTTGAATGGTTTCCGAGATATGGATCATTATCCATTTTGCATAAAATTAAAGATGGCCGCCAAGGTTTCCAACCAATCAGGTCCCAATTCAATAGGCTTCTGGTCCTTGACTAGGTAAATAAGCATACCAAATTTAGAATTCTTCAGTGGAACAGTTTTCCGTCTATCTCGCTCACGTACTGACGTAAGAACAGACGGACGTACAAGACAATACCCCATGGCCAAAATTGGCCGAGGGGTAAAAATGAGTATTGAGATACAATGTAAAATCCTCATGGTTAGATGGACTGCAGCTATGCTGGGATGCATCCTCTCATGGCATCATATTGTTTCATGTACCCCCTCCCTACAGTTCTATTTGGTTGTCTCCCCTGTCACAGTTACAGCTTCAAAACTGTGATATGCAGAGCTCTTTCTGCAGATCAGGGGGAAATGCTTGCAACATTCCATGAATATTTCAGAAGTAGAATGGAAAGAAAACATTTCTGAATACAGGGAAATTATTACGTAAATGATTTGACCACCACTGGATTTTAGAAACTTACTATAAAAAGATAATGCAGAGGGTCTTGAGGGGTAAGCTTAAATGGCAAAAATTCCAAACTGTAACTCAACACACATATTTCATGAATATGTACATGAATACAGGCAAAGTGAAATATCCCATTGTTTTCTACAATGAATTACACTTATACTGGTATTATTTAATACTAAATTACTGCCCAAACACGCTTTCTAATGAGTTAGTCCCACCAAATCACTCAACATGCGCCTCTCAAAATCTGTGGTTTAGCAGACGACATATTTTGAGCATGAAAGTAGTGCCACTGGAAAATGAACGAAAACACGCATAAAATTAGATAAATGGAAATGTAACTTAAACATATCAGACGTGCAACTACATGTATACGCGAACATTAAAAACACAGAAACCTGGACACTCTAAAGAAGGAAGTTTCAGACCTCTTTCTTGTCGTGTAAGAACTCTATCTTTTGCTGTGTTAGCAAGACACAGAGCTGATGCTCAATTTTTTCTGACTACAAGACAGGACCATTAGTCCCTACGGGCCTACATGTACATCGCCCCGTGAAAATAAGACTGTTGACTTTAATATTAGCATAATAACACCAGGCATCGACAAGAATACACAAAAGAAGCATAGACAACTTAAGAAAACGGGGGATAAAATGGAAAATGGGAAATCAACGGGGGTGGCTCAGGGTGGGGAATGGAAATCAAGGTGAGGTCGGAAGTACTTCAAAAATCAGACGTTATCAAGATGAAATCGATTCATTTGCCAAAAAATGTAGGAATTTTTGGACTTCTTAGGTGAATATAGAAGAATGTAGGAGGTTGCCAAAATTTTGAAATCCAAAAAAATGTATAATCACTTTGTGTGTGTATGAAAGGATGTGTGTCTGTGGAGGGCCTCGGGGAAGATCAGCACCTAGCTGACTGAGTGTACACTTTTGCCCACCCACTGAAAATAAAGCTTATTATTATTATTATTAAGCTTCAGATTAGAGATTGTTAGAATCCGTTAAGTTTAGCAGCAGCTATTCAGATGTTCTCATTTCTCTTCGAGCGGCTTGCCTACTGGTAGCTCGAGATGAGACGTTCTATCGGCATATGGGATCTCAATGCAGTGACTGATGTGTGCAGACCACAAATGCTGAGGACAGTTGTAGAAGGCCAACAGCAGTTATGCCCCTTGTTTAGAACTAATCTGTGTACCAGTATTGGGTGATATGCACACGCAAACATTTTGTGGAGAGAAATACATGATAGCATCTAATCAAATAAATTGATCAATTTATAGAGCACACCCGATTCTCTGGGGTGAAATGGAATGTCTATTGTTTTACGATTTCTTATCTGATCAGTTTGAGGCTGGAAAACTAATATTCAGTTGTTTTAAAAAGAAAAGAAATGCAGTTGAGGTGGCTTGGTGGTATCCAAAATATGGAGTTTGCATGTTTTATTATATCTTTTTCCAAACGGAATGAAGTTACACGTACATATAAGGGTCACCTACAAGTTACATACATACAGATTATTTGGGAATTAAGTGTCTCAATTTTTTTATATTCAATATGCTGTACCACATATATTTAAATTTGCTCGAAAATGTCTAACACAACACACATAGACGAGGACGGATATACAAAATGACTGGTATTTCATTACGTCAGCTGCTCCAGCAAAATACGTATTCACTTTTCTCGTCATGATTTCTAGAATTTTTCTGCAATAATTTGTTGAAGAATTTTTCGAAAATATGTTAATTTTATATACATGTAATCCTTATTTATCAAGGGTAACATTGTCAGCTATACAATGAACTGTACTTCCCCCGAGACCCTCCTGAGACAGCACTGTACAGAAAATAATTATAATGGCAAAGTTAATATAATTAACAATATTAATAGGAGGAAAGTATTGAATTATATAATTCAATAGATTAATACATTGACTATAATTGAATATGACTACCATCAATTACTTTGGATGACATTTAAAAGTTGTGAAAACAATACATGAACATTAAATTACATATAGTTTTATGTATATGTGAGCTACTAGTATGTCTTGGAAATTTTGCACATAGGAAAATGTATGAGCATGATTCTTGCAAAGCAATGTGTTAGAAAACAATTCAACCTCTTGAGGAATCTGGACTTGAAGGAACTGATGAGGAATGTACAGAAATATAAGCAGTCCACATGTCAATGAAGCAATAATATTGTTTTTTTTTGTACATTTGTCTGGCACATGTGCAGGTCAGTGTTTTCTTTGCCACATCATGTCATAAGCAGTCCACATGTCAATGAAGCAATAATATTGTTTTTTTTTGTACATTTGTCTGGCACATGTGCAGGTCAGTGTTTTCTTTGCCACATCATGTCATTCTGAAGATCATGCATGTTCATACACAACGCCATGATCTCATCTGAAATCTTCCTCTTGATGTGATAAACTACGGTAATTTCCCTATTAATTCACCTTCCAAATTTAATTCGAAAACGGCCGATTTTTCCGCTGTCGTGATTTTGTCCATCCTAATAAAACGAACACGGGAGCATTTTCAATATCCGTGAAACAATAAATTCGAACACTCCCGTTTTCGCCACGGAGTTCGTGCCGATGAAAGTAAAGTGAATATGTTACTAGAATCTCGTATAGTATATCGGCGTATGCTATTATTTGTAAGCGCAGAGAAACAACAGGGAATGGTACAATATAATCAGACTGAATTACTATTACTTACAGTCTATAAGGAAAAAAATTGATTCAATTAACTCCGCAGTCCTGTAATTTTATCCTAAGTTGATCGCGTTTCGCCGCAGTCGGGAAAAATATATACCCCGCACGTGGTCGAGTGTCTGTGTCTTCTTCAGTTTCCAGCATTCGTATATCAAATATCTTTCTTTAAACCAGCATTCCTTTATTAGAAAAACACGGTGAATATTTTCCGAGAAGGCAGAACTGCGTGCGAATGAATTATGTTTGAACGGAACATAAAAATCACCGACACGGTCTTAGGAAATTTTCATGGCGCTCCTTTTCTGTTCAAGTCTTTACGGTGGTTCATCGTCCCTCATTAATTCATAGCCAGAATGAAAAGTCGGTCAGATAACGAAAGTTTCAACCACTTCTCCGCAAACTTTTAACCAAATTACTGAGCTGGTGTAACTTGACTACAATTGTTTTAGAAACGACACTAAAGTCAAAACGCACATGTCGTGCTTTTAGGCGTATCACCTCTTTGCACTGGAATGGGACAAGCCGTTTCAACTCTTGACCTTGCAAATTCCCGCCAAGTTTGTTTACCTTAAGCTTTACTATGATGATTTCATTGGCTGAGAACTGTAAGCGGGTCACAAATTACCTTTTCTGGGGCGAGCACATGATCTTATTGTGTCACTCAAAATAGACTCGTCCATTCCAGACGGCACATGGTTCCACGTGCACAGTCAAAATATAATTAGGCGAGGCATCCCAGATATTACATCAGACCACGTGCGGTCTGTAAATAGACTAGGATTTTCCCATGTCTGTTTTTCGTCAGCATTATTCTCTGTCATTATTTCCTGTACATTTTCGGCCTGCTCGGATTTCGCTGCCTGATAAACTAAACACAAAATTACTTTGGCGACTAAACACTTCATGTAAAAAAATTCAAACTCTGTTTTGTTCAAATATAGTTATCATAAAGACTTACTCTTTCCGGTTTTGTTAAATATTTTATTGTGAATGAAAATATTTCTTATGAATACCCACGAATTTACCAAAATTCCATCAATCAAAAATTCTTTGGAATTACACCGCGCATTTTCACACTAAGAATCAAAACATCGCTATCGCCATTCCATTACTCTATATGCTAAACAAATTTGAGAAACATTTAAATGGCATTAGGTATAAAGTTTCTGAGATGAGAACTTACCAGTAGCTAATTAATATTCAGAACGATATCATACTTCGACCTATACTTTTAGTAAACTGTTACAGTACTGGTACCGTAATAGATATTCTCATACTTGAAACAAACAAATCGAAACGTGTATTGCCGACTGATACTCGGTTCTCTTGTACAATCCGCCGTTAATTCTACATTAATTTCGTTTCATAGGTCCGGGATATTTATTCAAGTCCTGGATGGTGTGTGTAAAATCATGCACAGTGAAGACCAAAAAGTCTATGACAGTCCGCTAATCTGTCTAAAACTTTGTGATACAATCCTACACAAATTTGCCGTTGGTTCATTTTCAGGGTTCACAACAACAACGTCGACATACCAAACGACTCGAACATGGAATACTCTAATATGTGTATAGTTTTATATTTCCAGAATATTCATTCAATTCCATGTCAGTTAGGTTTCATAATATAGATCATAGCTAATACCTGGGACGAGTAAATATTCGTCCCAGCTAATACTGAACAAAAAGGAAGGAATACGTTCAATGTTTTGGCCTACTTTTACGATGTTATTATGGACGCGAATTTACGGGCGTCAGCTCAAAAATCTGCATGATCGTGCTGAACTTGTCACTCGATAAATATGCTTGACTTCCTCGAATAAAATTAGACGCCTTTATCAGGGTAGAGGAGATTTTCTGACATCATACACTGCATTTTATGGAAACTATGATGAGATCTCAAAGTTAATACACGGTAATAAATACGATCACTACGACCACGGCGAAGCGGTCCGCCATTTTGGATTCTCCGTGAAAGTCGGCGCGACATTTAATTCGAACACTCGCGTTTTTCTACAATTCGCTCAACAAATAATTCGAAAGTAGCCAATTTTTGGAGTGGTGAGTTTCATCACTACATCGCGAATTAATAGGGAAATTACCGTAACCTGTATTGTTCCCGAGATTAGGGTAATTTGTTCAACTTGATCATCTGTAATCAGCTCATAACATGCGCAGACTAACTTTCATCTGAGTTATTCCATATCTGATGAGTGATCCCAATAAAAGGTCAAGTTGTTCCATTCATTAGAACTACTGATTTTTTTTCTTGAACTTTTTATATTTTTTAATGTTAAATCACCTCAGGGATTCATACACGTCAGTTCTACGTACCGAATTTCGGTTCGTAGATTGAGTTTTAAAACTCAATTTTTCAGTTCAAAACTCAATTTTTTGGAGTAAAAAATCAAAAGTTTTCACCAAAATATTTATACTCAATTTGTGTGTTGGAAACTGAATTTTCAAGCTTCGGAAACTGAATTTTTAAGCTTCGTAAATTCGAAATTACAATACCCGGTTGTCGGGAAATCATCCCGTGGTCGCGAAAGCACATGTGAATCTGTCGGCAGCAACAACAACGTTAAGTGCAAACTCCGTCAGCTGCTCTGAATTTACCTCGGACGACTTAGTCTGTTAACGGGATATATTCATCCGAGACTAGTTTATCACACGTAATGTTAGTTACATCGACGTATAATTCCGTGGAAGAATCCCGAATACTTATGAACCGTAATTTCACTGAACAATCGACGAGTCGCCATTTTTTTTTTTTGGTTTCGTTTTCGTTCGACCTTTTCGTTCTCGTTCCTTCCAACGCATGGAGATACAAACGATACTGAATAAAGACACGTTGTTTTCGTAGATTGCCAATCGTAAGCATTTCTTTGTATAATCTGTGTGGTCTGTGTTGAGAAAATAGTAATACTGTATCATTTTCAGTTTGGTAACGAAGATTGACACAACCGTACAGCGTGCGGTTCGAGAACATGACAAGGGAGTGAACTCTTCCTAGCGAGAGCAAGCAAGCGTTTTGAAGCGTTTCGTTGTTGTTTTTTCCTTCTTTTTTTTTTGTTAACCATATTCTATCAAAATAATATCATCCTCAAGACTCCTATTATTTGTGTAACCCAATACAATCATCGTGTATATAAATAAAATATATACAATCATCGTTTTATAAACCAGTGTGATTTTTCATACTGGTGGTCATTTGTAATTGAATAAATATCACAATAACTGGAACTTCACTTAGGTCATCACAATATTTTTATATTTATTAATTCACTGCTTTTGTTAAATGTTTCCATAATTAAAATTATTTTTCTGTTAATGTTAAATTTTGGATAATGGTAAGTTTCTTCAAATTTAATTTTAGATCTAAATCAATAGATAAATGGGGTTTTTATGATATCAATATATATTTTTTTTATAATTACCACCTAACAAGTTGGGCCATATTTGTATACTGAAATAATTCAGACAGTCCTGTGTGGAAGTTGGAAAAAGGAATTAAAAGTTCTTTTATGTATTGTTGATTGATTGAGATATAACAGCTTTCAGAGAGGGAAATAGTTGACACTCCTCACTGCATGTATATGAGAACTACATGTACATGTATAAATCAAAACCAGTACCGGCAGCATTACAGAGTTTTACCTGATTACCTGAAGTATTACTCGTAAACAACTTGAATAAATCTAACATAATTTGTTCATGTATCCTGCCAGATACCTGAAAACATAATGATGGAAACGAGTAAACGCAATCAATGACACAAAATGGTTTTAATTACACAAAAGGTTAAAAAATACCTAAATTGGTAACAGTAGACAAGGTTCATAGAAGGTACATGTAACATTTACCCTGGTTTGTAAAAAAATTATATACACAACACTGGGGGAAAAAATGACCCTGGTTTGTAAAAAATTTATATACTCAATTTGAGGGATAAAAAATGCCGATAAATTTTATTTTAACTCAATTTGAGTAAAAAAAACTCAATTTTCCAGATTTCGGTTCGTAAAATTTGGACTTCTATGAATCCCTGCACCTATGTTCTCCTCCCAATGATCAGAGGTGTATATCCAATACTTAGAATAGCTCCTAACATTTGAATGAGCAGGTTATGGGTTTTTAACTAGTTTTTCCAATGTTAGATTGTCATTTGATTTTGTAAAACCTGTAGTATAGCTAGATCAAATTCTGACTAATATTCCACAAGATTATTCTTGATCACCGATTATATTAGTTTTAATTGAAAAACAAAATCAGCGAGCTGCTAAAAAAGTTCTTTAATTTGAGAGAATTAGAGTGCAGCATTCTACGACAAAAAAAAACCAGTAATACAATCTTCTTGAAAAATTCTGAAAGAACTTGTGAAATAAAAGCTTTCCAGCACAATCACAAAATTGTTGTGCTAATGAGAAGAGACACAGACATTGATTCTTCTACATCCCCTGGCAGGGATCCGAGAGGATGGCCCTAATAAACCAATCGCTATGGCAACCATATCTGGGATATATAATACAAGAAAATATCAAAAGACAGGTGCGACTACCGAGATGATCCCTGTGGGGCAAATATGCACATTTTAATACCTCCTGGGATGGGATGTTCCTCGTCAGTTATAAACATGTGGCACAATGTTTGTTTTAAAACAGCACCTCTGCGATGGAGAGCGTTGTATGAATAACCCCCTACTGTCGTAGAATGGGGTAAATATGATATAAACATCCCGCCAGTAATCAGGTAGGTAACGCCATCAATTAGAGTAAGCTCCCATGCTGAGGGTCGTGACCAGCTACAGCATTCTTTGATGAGGGCTGGCGAAGTGTTTGAATAGGGACACAGGAAGCTGGCCGAGAGTCTGATGATAGTGAACAGAACCCAGGACTGAGTTGATCTGAAGAGCCCTGCTGGGGGCCTGTTTACATATTCGGACTGCATATCACAGTTACGTCTACATACACACGGTATAATATATCACCCGAACATGCCTTCCTGGTATTTTGTAATATACTGTCTATACAATCTGAGCATATTTATTTTAGGAAGCTATATACCTGATATTGTACTATATACATATATATGTATAGGCTAGTTGCTCACCATGGCCCTGCACACCCAACTAGACCATATGCTAGTTGCTCACCATGGTCCTGTACACCCAACTAGAAGATATGCTAGTTGCTCACCATGGCCCTGTACACCCAACTAGAAGATATGCTAGTTGCTCACCATGGCCCTGTACACCCAACTAGACCATATGCTAGTTGCTCACCATGATCCTGAAAACCCACTAGACCATATGCTTGTTGCTCACCATGGCCCTGCACACCCAACTAGACCATATGCTAGTTGCTCACCATGGCCCTGTACACCCAACTAGACCATATGCTAGTTGCTCACCATGATCCTGAAAACCCACTAGATCATATGCTTGTTGCTCACCATGGTCCTGCACACCCACCTAGACATGAATTGCAGGCAAGCACCTAAAAGGTGCGTGGACCCCTCAGCCTGTTTTTTTTAGTCAAGTAGGATCAGGGCTGCATCTAGAGCCAGTTTAGTTTTGGAAAACATATGGACACCCAAAACTCAAATGAAACAAAAAATGAAAGTGTTGTTGTTGTTCAGTTTGAAAGGATTTCTGAAGGAAATACTCCTAGAAAAAGCTTCTGGAAGCCTCAATATCGATCCGATTGCATAGCTGGGTATTGAATTTCATGTTAATAAACCTTTGTTTTGTGATTGATCACAGGCTCTTTGCGCCGAAATTCACTTAAAAAAATTGGACCCTCAATAATGAATTACGAAAAGGAACTGGGAGTTTGGGATCGGAACCTGCAAAAATCCCTGGATACCGTATATAACAGACTTCGGTTTCACGGGAGTGGTGTGCTGGGATTACAGCATGCAAGGAAGTGTAGCTTTATCAGTGGCAATTTATGCATTGCACAAGTGTGATAACAAGTAAACACACTTATTGACACAGGCCCACCCTTATCATTATTTTTTTTGGGGGGGGGGAGGGCATAAGCTCCAGGTATGCAAACTGATTCAAAATTGCACACAGTCAGGCTAAAAATGGGCTCTCCTAATCACTCGTTTTACATAATTTCCAAGGTACAGTAACATGTTTGGTGACAATAATTGAAGCATTATGTTGTACTAGTTAAATGTGTGGACACAAATATGGTTCATGCAAAAGTTTTAGATAAATCATATGATGTTACATGTAGAATAGAATGATTTAATAGCATAATAGCAAAATTTAAGAAAAATGTTGTCCTTCATTCAATGAGAATCATGAATGGACCAGGCTTTCTTTTATCAGGGAACCTTCAAAATTCACAACGAAACATGCAACCAAGGGTTCCCGATGGGCATAGATAACAGTGCAAAAGCTAAGCCATCAATAAATTAAAAAATTAAAAAAAATTAAAAATCATGAAATTATCACAGCCATCTGAAAATCTAATCATTTCATCTGTCAACATTCAGGAAGCTCTCACCAAAGTTTGGTCAGGCCCGACTTGATAGATCTGCAGATATTCAGCGGACAAGAACATGTTGATGGGCATAGATAACAGTGCAGAAGCTAAGCCATCAATAAATAATAAAAAATTTTTTTTTAAATCATGACATCATCATAGCCATCTGAAAATCTAATCATTTCATCTGTCAACATTCAGGAAGCTCTCACCAAAGTTTGGTCAGGCCCGACTTCATAGATCTGCAGATATTCAGCGGACAAGAACATGTTGATGGGCATAGATAACAGCGCAAAAGCTACGCCATCAATAAATAATACAAACAATAATTAAAAATCATGACATCATCATAGCCATCTGAAAATCTAATCATTTCATCTGTCAACATTCAGGAAGCTCTCACCAAAGTTTGGTCAGGCCTGACTTCATAGATCTGCAGATATTTAGCGGACAAGAAAATGTTGACGGACGGACGCTAGGACGGACGGACGCTAGGACGGACGGACGTACGTACATGGCAACGACAAGACCCCACAGCCCTATGGGCTGAGGGGTAATAATATGCTAGTTGCTCACCATGGTCCTGTACACCCAACTAGACCATATGCTAGTTGCTCACCATGATCCTGAAAACCCACTAGACCATATGCTTGTTGCTCACCATGGTCTTGTACACCCAACTAGATAATATGCTAGTTGCTCACCATGGTCCTGTACACCCAACTAGACCATATGCTAGTTGCTCATCATGGTCCTGTACACCCAACTAGACCATATGCTAGTTGCTCACCATGGACCTGTACACCCAACTAGACCATATGCTAGTTGCTCACCATGGTCCTGTACACCCAACTAGACCATATGCTAGTTGCTCACCATGGTCCTGTACACCCAACTAGACCATATGCTAGTTGCTCATCATGGTCCTGTACACCCAACTAGACCATATGCTAGTTGCTCACCATGGACCTGTACACCCAACTAGACCATATGCTAGTTGCTCACCATGGTCCTGTACACCCAACTAGACCATATGCTAGTTGCTCACCATGGTCCTGTACACCCAACTAGACCATATGCTAGTTGCTCACCATGGTCCTGTACACCCAACTAGACCATATGCTAGTTGCTCACCATGGTTGTGTACACCCAACTAGACCATATGCTAGTTGCTCACCATGGTCCTGTACACCCAACTAGACCATATGCTAGTTGCTCATCATGGTCATGTACACCCAACTAGACCATATGCTAGTTGCTCACCATGGACCTGTACACCCAACTAGACCATATGCTAGTTGCTCACCATGGTCCTGTACACCCAACTAGACCATATGCTAGTTGCTCATCATGGTCCTGTACACCCAACTAGACCATATGCTAGTTGCTCACCATGGACCTGTACACCCAACTAGACCATATACTAGTTGCTCACCATGGTCCTGTACACCCAACTAGACCATATGCTAGTTGCTCACCATGGTCCTGTACACCCAACTAGACCATATGCTAGTTGCTCACCATGGTCCTGTACACCCAACTCCAAGATATGCTATCTGCTCACCATGGCCCTGCACACCCAACTAGACCATATGCTAATTGTTCACCATGGTCCTGTACACCCAACTAGACCATATGCTAGTTGCTCACCATGGTCCTGTACACCCAACTCGAAGATATGCTATCTGCTCACCATGGCCCTGCACACTCAACTAGACCATATGGTGTATTCTCATATAAAGGGTACTACCCATTTACTATTTTCATCTGTCATCCAGGACAGACTCGCATATTTGGTTTTAATGTTTGTTTGTAGAAGGGTGTAGATCTGTACATACAACTACAATATCATACACTAGATTATCATTGTGGCCATGGGGACACTACTAGACAATATGCCACCATGACTATGCACACCCCCACTAGACCATATGCTAGCTTCTCACCATGGTCCAGCACACATATGATAGATGCTCACCATGGCCCTGTCTATACACCTACAAGACCATATACCAGATTATCATTGTGGTTCCGCACATCCTCTAGACAATAAGTTAAATGTTCACCATGGCCCTGCATACCCTACTAGACCATATGCTAGATGCTCACCCTGGCCCTGTACACCCTACTAGACCATATTTTAAGATGTTTACCATGGCACTGCACACCCTAGGCTACTACACCATATGCTAGTTGCTCACCATGATCCTGAAAACCCACTAGACCATATGCTTGTTGCTCACCATGGTCTTGTACACCCAACTAGATAATATGCTAGTTGCTCACCATGGTCCTGTACACACAACTAGACCATATGCTAGTTGCTCATCATGGTCCTGTACACCCAACTAGACCATATGCTAGTTGCTCACCATGGACCTGTACACCCAACTAGACCATATGCTAGTTGCTCACCATGGTCCTGTACACCCAACTAGACCATATGCTAGTTGCTCACCATGGTCCTGTACACCCAACTAGACCATATGCTAGTTGCTCACCATGGTCCTGTACACCCAACTAGACCTGTACACCCAACTAGACCATATGCTAGTTGCTCACCATGGTTGTGTACACCCAACTAGACCATATGCTAGTTGCTCACCATGGTCCTGTACACCCAACTAGACCATATGCTAGTTGCTCATCATGGTCCTGTACACCCAACTAGACCATATGCTAGTTGCTCACCATGGACCTGTACACCCAACTAGACCATATGCTAGTTACTCACCATGGTCCTGTACACCCAACTAGACCATATGCTAGTTGCTCACCATGGTCCTGTACACCCAACTAGACCATATGCTAGTTGCTCACCATGGTCCTGTACACCCAACTAGACCATATGCTAGTTGCTCACCATGGTCCTGTACACCCAACTCCAAGATATGCTATCTGCTCACCATGGCCCTGCACACCCAACTAGACCATATGCTAATTGTTCACCATGGTCCTGTACACCCAACTAGACCATATGCTAGTTGCTCACCATGGTCCTGTACACCCAACTCGAAGATATGCTATCTGCTCACCATGGCCCTGCACACTCAACTAGACCATATGGTGTATTCTCATATAAAGGGTACTACCCATTTACTATTTTCATCTGTCATCCAGGACAGACTTACATATTTGGTTTTAATGTTTGTTTGTAGAAGGGTGTAGATCTGTACATACAACTACAATATCATACACTAGATTATCATTGTGGCCATGGGGACACTACTAGACAATATGCCACCATGACTATGCACACCCCCACTAGACCATATGCTAGCTTCTCACCATGGTCCAGCACACATATGATAGATGCTCACCATGGCCCTGTCTATACACCTACAAGACCATATACCAGATTATCATTGTGGTTCCGCACATCCTCTAGACAATAAGTTAAATGTTCACCATGGCCCTGCATACCCTACTAGACCATATGCTAGATGCTCACCCTGGCCCTGTACACCCTACTAGACCATATTTTAAGATGTTTACCATGGCACTGCACACCCTAGGCTACTACACCATATGCTAGATGCTCACCATAGCCCTGTACACCCTACTAGATCATATTTTAAGATGTTTACCATGGCCCTGCACACCCTACTACACCATATGCTAGATGCTCACCATGGCCGTGTACACCCTGCTAGACCATATATGCTAGATGCCCACTATGGCCCTGTACACCCTACCAGACCATATGCTAGATGGCCTTGTACACCCTGCTAGACCATATGCTAGATGCTCACTATAGCCCTGTACACCCTACTAGACCATATGCTAGATACTCCCCATAGCCCTGCACACCCTACTAAAGCATATGCTAGATTAACAATGTGGTCCTGCATACCCCATTGCCATATGCTCGATGATCAATGTGGCCCTGCACACCTAACTAAACCATATGCTAGATTATCAATGTGGATCTGCACACCTTACTATACCATATGCTAGATGATCAATGTGGCTTGCACACACAACTAGATCATAAGCTAGATCATCAATGAGGCCCTGTACACCCTACTAGAGAATATGCTAGATTATCAATGTGGCCTATCTCAAAATTTCTGGTTATTAAACCAATAACACCTGTATATTACCATACCATATTTAATATTTATTTCTCCTTGTACAGAATCAAATATTTCTACCAGCAATGGTCATCTCCGAAATAATTCTTCGAGTGAGTGAGTGAGCAAGCGAGTGAGTGAGCAAGTAGAATTAACATCGCTTGCAATTCTCCAGTCGAATCATGATGGTGCCTAAATATGACAGAGCTGTCTCGATGTCACAATACAGTCACATTATCAGTCACAGTCACATATTACCAGTTACATTATCCGACTCCCGGGCCAACCAGTCCTTGATCTATCCTTTTAATGCTGAGCATGTTTGGTCTTTGCTAGGACATGCTCAGGATCCAAAGATGCAAGAAACTCTGTTCAATTAATGACAAGACATAAGGAGCCTCAAGCTAATTCAATTACATTGTATTGATATCATGCAAGAAATAAACCCACCTCCATGCCAGGTCCCATGTACCAAAGGAATGTATAGAGTTGTTGGTAGAGGGAATGATTGAACGCATAAGTAGAACTCATCCTGCACCGAAATTCCCGTCCACAGTACTGTCCCAGCACTCTGCAACCATCATGATGGGGGATATACGAAGGACACTGTTGAGCAGAATTTTACGTAGGAACATATGAACTAATCCAGTCCCCACCAGTGTCCAGTCAGCATCCAGAACACACCACAATGACTAAAACTGTCTCCCCCAGCTCTCCATATGAAACCATGGACAACAAATGATGCTGGGTACATCAGCCCCCTGCCCCCTCGACTGGTCCCTCACAACACCTCTCTCACACAGTTCTTGTCAGCTCTCATACGTATGTACATAGTATGGTACACAAAGACTGTGGCTCATCTCTCTGAGGTGTTCTCGTAGTTAACCTAGCAATTCTTTGGTTAATGCTAAAGGAGCCAGTACCATACAATGTTGGGGTTTGCCAATTACATTAGGGGAAAGGCGCTTGTCCAGATTGTGCTCAGATAACATGGAGCAGCATCGAGTGGACAGCGGATTGGCTATTCGGTCAACATGGTCAGCGATCAGTGTCCACTTTACTATAGTAAATCCATTTTCTTCAACTGTTCAACTCTCAACCGGTAGCATGGACAAAGGTATTGCCGACCTTACCATACCGTATGTTCCTTCCACGATGGAAGCAAGTAAACATCCCATGTGATGATAGTCTATACATATAGATCCTTCAACCGATTAGAATCATCTTCCAGGATTTAAAAGTTGTTCTCTGGTCAAAGAAGTCTGGAATCCTGCCGATAAACTTTCACGATGATGCGAGAAACTTCAGGGCCATTGGTAGTAGCAGGACTGTAAACATCACTGTAAACAAATTAGCCTATTTTCTCTAACCTGCATATTTACAGCCTAGTTTTGTTTAGATGCAATAATAACTAGGAAGAACCTCACTATTTTTCAGCTCTTTTAGAGTAGATTTGACCATTTTTCTCCGTTTTTGTTTTTTAAACAAAAACTCACTGCTATACGCCAGTGAAACTCAGTCATTAGGTGTGTATCTATGTGGATATGTAATGGCCTAGAACAAGGCACATTTGGAATATCGTACACTTGTTAGCATACAGCTGTTATCCATGTTATATCTGTGGGCATGGCTGGTCCAGGAGTAACCTAGTGCAGTCTGTAAGGTATGCCTACCTCCAAAGTGCACATGTGCTGCTCCTTCATCTCGTCCTTGGGCGAGCTGTCAGTCATGCATGTGCAGATGGTTCGACCAGCTGTAATTCACATCCAAACGATACCTCTAATATACTCATGTACCCCATCACTTCCCCATCTCGCTATGTTACAGGGATAATCTCGTCTTTCTCTGGAATTTGATGACATTTGGTTCCAGTCAACACCAGAGAATGTAAATACTGACACTGTATATGGAGTGGAAACATGCTATTACAGGTGGATCTGTTTAACTCCTAGTACTGTTAAGTACTTATATGTAATAGAGATAAGCACACTAAAGTTACAGGTTACATGTGCTCAGCAAATGAAGAGAAGTACCACAAGGGGTGTAATAGTTTTTACCCATTATTGGGTTACATGTATATCAGTTATAGCTGGTGAAGCCCTGCAGAATGCACTTCATCTCATTCATACTTTTGTTATTTATTTCCCCTATGTTTTATCTATTATTTGAGCTACATCCGTTATAGCTGGTGAAGCCCTGCAGAATGCACTTCATCTCATCCATACTTTTGTTATTTATTTCCCCTATGTTTTATCTATTATTTGAGCTACATCCGTTATAGCTGGTGAAGCCCTACAGAATGCACTTCATCTCATCCAGACTTCTGTTATTTATTTCCCCTATGTTTTACCTTTTATTTGAGCTACATCCGTTATAGCTAGCGAAGCCCAATAGAATGCACTTTGACTCCTAACTTTTATCATTTAGTTCCATAACCTGTTAACAAAAATCGATTTGCCTAAAATTTCACCAGCATAGATATGGGGTCACACAGATGTCAATCACCAAAATTTAGGTCAACAGGTCAAAGGCCAAGGTCACTGTGGCCTATAAAATAAGAAAATCAATTGAAAATGTTTCGTAAGTCGATAAATATATATATCAGTGGAGAATATAATGTGTTGTAGAACAAAATTGATGTCAAAAGTCGAGATGACTTTGATCCAAAAATCAGGAAATCATACAAAATTTGAAAGAAACTTGGGATTCATCAATGAGAGACAATGTCATATACAAAGATTGCAGTCAAAGGTCAGTGTGGCAAACTCTCACACATGCACCAGCGGAGCTCGACCCATGTCGGTTCAGTGGTGTGAGCCTAGTGACCACAAGCGAAACACCTTTGACCACTCGCGGCCACTGAGTGAGTGGATTTTTGTGAGTGGATGCTTTAATGGGAGGTAATGTGCCAAATACCTTTTGGACAGGCATATAAAAAGATACTATACTATAAAAAAAATCTCAAAATTACTTTGCATATTAAATTCAAGATACCTGTTTAATCCACAACAAGGTTAATTCTCTAACAGATAAAGGCATGTTCTATTCTACAGAGCTTCTAAGTTGTTTGTCTCAAACAAAATCGATATCATTTCAAGGATATCACAACTGAAGGAATGTTGTTTTAATAAAGCAACATTTTATACTAATTTTATGGACAAGGAGTTGCCACAAGGCCTGCACACTCGTTTCGCCAGAATGACCAGGAGACAAAGTATGATATGTTAACACTGGAGAGCATTTTAGGTAGACTGAACGAGCAACAGACCAGCACTTTTCTCCGTAAAACTACATCAAAAGGATAACTACAGAGACGATATTACGGCCGCCAGCGAGCAGTATCATTATATGTCAGTGGACAGCAATCAGTGAACATTTCACGAAGGAGGAATTCACCTATACCTGTAAGGCTATCACTATATCCTCCATTGAACATCTCATTCAGGAGTGATTAAGCAATGTACGACGTCTTCCTTTGATGTTTAATACGATTTAGGATCAATCGGAGACCACAGTCAATGTGATCATCCCGTCCTAGACTGTAACAATAGAATTGATGGGCGATCAATACCTTCAGCTGAGTCTGGACTAGTACTCACAATGGCTTTATTATGGCCAGATATGTCATCTGAGAAGTCACAATTCACGCTTACATGTAGTATCTCGCAACGTGAAACTTCACCTCTAAAATGGAGTTAGAAAAGTTGTAATTGCTAAAATAAGTCATAGATATATTTCAATATATAATGAAAAAATACAAAAAACAACCAGAGGTCAAAGTGAACAACTGATTGGAAATTCTTAGTTGTTTATTGTGCTGTACTGCTCTGTGCCTTTATTACGATAATAATATTTTGATATTCTTCAAACTTGTGCATGTAAAAATTTCAGAGATCAGTACTACATGGTTAATCATTCCCACAATTCTTGAAAAATATTTTCCAGGACTTTCTAGCAGCTAAATCAACTTTAGTTTCCAGGGCTTTCAACCAATACACAGATATTCATTGCATTCTAATTACTATACTAGCCAACAGCATACAATAATGTAACCAACAACATAGGGGAAGTTTTTGTTTTATCAAGGCTAAAATTCAAGGACTTTCCAGTACCAACAGGCAAAAATCTGGAATTTCAAGTACTACCAAAGCCTTGAAATTGGTAAAAAAAATTCAAGGATTAATTTCCAGGTTTTCAAGCACCTGTGAGAAATCCATATTATTAATGTGTCTTTCGACAAGCTTGTCGTAGAATATAATATTCTGATACAAATTCTGCAATTAGACATTACCAACCCATTTTCAACAAGCTGCTCAACAAAGGTATGTGACTCAATCATTAAGGAGCTGTGCTCAATCAACAACTTAATCAGACATCTACATGGCTTCTGTAATCAATATCACATGAAGTATATACCATAAGATAGACTGCACTCAATAGGAAGTCTTTGCTACAAGTTGGTATCAAAAAAATCCATCAGAGGTATCGATCGTCTTTGAGATGTCGACCTTTCCTATTCCTTTGTTACGGTATTTAGTTGCCATGAGCAACAATGTTCGGAAACTCGAGTCTTAAAGTTCAAGAGCAGATTAGGGATATTAGAAGGAAGTCCTGCTGAGATGCGATATTCCTTTTACACCTGCATATATCTGGGGACAGAATTTCGAAGAAAGACCAACATTAAAAAAATATGAATCTTCGGAGATGAGAGCGAGAAATCATTTCCCAAGATTATGAAAAGCTTCTGTTGCTATAGTAACCTGTGGCATGTGCATATAGAGCAAGACGCTGACAAAAAGTATTTTTCTGTTACA
Source organism: Hanleya hanleyi (assembly GCA_036873755.1). Lineage (NCBI taxonomy): Eukaryota > Metazoa > Mollusca > Polyplacophora > Lepidopleurida > Hanleyidae > Hanleya > Hanleya hanleyi. The sequence continues at coordinate 4,529 of JAVTVY010056870.1, read as the reverse complement.
TGTTCATGTGAATCAAATATCATTAACACGTACAATCAATAGTAAAGGGCCAAAGAAATCTTCTGAGTATTTCTGATCAAAGATTTATTTTTTTTCCTACAAGAGCCCTAATTACACACATTATTTCAGCATTTTAATACCATCTGAATTAAACCCTATATCCGGTTGGTCTAATAAAAATTACTGGGACAGCAAAACTTTGCTTTAACAGCCGCAAATTGTTTCAACCTGCTACGCGATCACTTTTATCGTCTGGCAAACACCTGGGCACCAAGGCAGCCTTGACTACTACTATAAAACTGAGCGATATATATGATCTGATGATAAAATGGTCTGGTTATAACCGATTACAAATATTTTCCACACTGTAGCCCAGGGTAAGATGCAGAAAATATGAAGCACAGCAATTGTTCTTTTGAGGATTAATGTGTAAAAGTTGGATTTAACAGCCTCTTATAAAACTTAAGGATACAGAGCCCTCCTGCAGACACTTTTGCACACCCCCTAGAATTTGTCTTTGTACTGCTTAAAGTATGCCATATAGCTGTGGTAATGTATATATTTGTTGAAAGCACAATTCTTATGGATTCCAAATATATAAATTTGTTCACTATAGATCTGTAGGTTGTGAAGATATTCAAATTTAAACAAAATAATTTTAAAAAATAAGCTTTCTTTTTTAAATGGCTATTCTACAGAAAGTATTCAACTTTTCATAACTTTAATCATCATTTCCTGTAGAAAACAACTCCAACAGGAAATCCATGTCTCAGTTTTGTCAATTTTGGTGTACTTCTTATTCTATTGACATTTACTTCAACTTAAAAGTTAAAAAAACTGTGAGTTGCTCGATTTTGTGAGGAAATATTCCATTAAATGAGAACTAGACCAAAATTGATAAAACTGAGACAGAGATTTCCTGTTACAGTTGCCTTCTACAGGAAATGATGAAGTAAGTTACGATAAGTTGAATACTTTTTTGAAAATAGCATTTACAAGTTTTAAAATCCAAATATTTTCAGACCTTGTAGGTATACAGTGAACAAACTTATATATTTGGAATCCTCAAGGAATGTGCTTTCAAGAAATATATACATTACCATAGCCCTGTAGTATACTTTCAGCTGTATAAAGACAAGTTCTAGAGGGTGTGTAAAAGTGTGTGCAGGAGGGCTCTGTACCCTTAAAGACAAATTCAAGGTGCAGGAGTTGGGAATAGACAGAAAAACAGACAAGTGGAAAATACAGAAAAAGACCCTAGAAAAATATGTTGAGTCATTTCGTGTTACAAGCTGGTAACAAGTGGTTTCTGGGTAATTCGATGGTGCTGAATTCGAATCAGCTCGTTATTACCAGAATATCTTTACAATGCATAAGTGTCAAAAATCGTTAATTAACCTTAATGGTAAATTAACATGGACATTTGAGGTGGGTCACTGCTGAGGGAGTAATCCAGAAATTATTTGGGGACGCCGGTGGGGGAGGGTCGTGGGAGGGGGTATCCCCCCCCCCCCCGTCGCAGAGCGAAAATAAAAATGGAATTTGACATGCATCTAATGAAATAAACAATTATGCTCCCTGGATCAGTGTAGAGTACTATATCGAGGATTCTTGAAAATCACATCAACAACAATAAAGCCGAATGATAAACTTCATGTATCAATACTGTTTTGTGTTCATTCTTTGTGGAAATTTCATTACCTATATGTCAATCCGTCTTTCTCTCATGTCCCTAAATTTGTCTATTAAGAAGTTCCATGCCTCCTCACTGAAAGTTTCCGATCCCACCAGGATGATTCTCATTAGTTTATCCAAACTGCTGGCACATTTTCGTCGCTGTGCTGTTGTTGTACATTGTTAGGCCTAGGTGTTTCAATTTCCTGAGAATGTTCTGATTGTTCCTGGTCAGAAGTGTCCCGTTCGTCAGTTTCATTTTCGTGTGTATCGTCCACCGAAGCACCAGTTCCCGTGTCTCCGCCACGTGCACGTTTTATAAATGCAAAAGAGTTCGCTGATCAGTAGGTTTATCGTCTACACATTTTCGTTTTGACCAGTAGGTAGCAGCCTTTTTATTATGGCTGAGACCAGACGTTCTTGGACGACCCATTTTATCAAATCGTGTAAACCGTGCTCTTTTAAATTATACGACGACAACTTTTGACGATCGGTAGGCGCGCGTATAATTGTCAGACTCGAAGCGGAACCGGACTGGAGTACACTACTCTCGTCAATAATAAAACAGTGAAAGTTGTTCACTATTTGAAGTATACTTCAACCTTGAGAATGTATTTAATATACAAAACTAAACTGTAGTCGATGAGAAATAAACGTTGTTTTCGTAAAAATCCGATGTGTCCTGTCCGTTTTTACTGTAAATTTCAAGTCGGAGTTTTTCCATGTTCTGCTGAATTGTAGTGGCGCGTAGGCTCTAACACAGTGCTATGATGTCTGATTTACCGCGAGGTTTAGTTTGGATTTTTATTTATTTTTATTTTTTTCGTTTTCATTTGGGCGCGAGAGTTTGGGCGCCCATACCGGTATACCGGTAGCAAAACCTTCCTGGATTACTCCCTGGATGCAGAAAGGCCGTATTCTCCAGAACATACATGCATCTTCGTTACCATTAGGCTGACTGAGATAAAACTTTCCAAAATATACATTTAACTATTATTTTAATCGAATGTGCAATCAAACTCTTAATTAGCTGTCCTGGTGATGACACAGTGACATCCAAAACAACAGCTATACCAGGTTGATTGTTTTACAATTGTTCTGCAAAACTGTTCAGCATATATGAATGTGTTCAAGTTGATAAATAAATCAATCTTGAGTGTTCTGCAGCAAGCCGAATGGAAAGAATTTGAGGAAATCATCGAAAAATGTGCAATCCAAAGGACCTCATATGATTGTCATTCTCAATGTACCGGCTAACTGCTAAGCTCCTTAGATTATATGAATTCGCTCAACCTGAGCCTGAAATAACAATTTGTGATGTGAAAAGCTTGATTTTCATCAATGTGTAGTTTGAGGTAAAAACAATGCCCCCAAACAGACGAGAAATATCGAAAGCGCAAATTTGAGATGAACACTTATGACCACCATTTTTAATTTACCTACATGTATGATGGTCTTCTTGATCAAGGGGATAAACAGATTGACACTCAGTGAGAAGCCAAGCACATTGACATGATCAAAAAGCTGTTCTTTAAAGTCAACTCGAGATGTACGTAATCAAGACTCTGAAATAGAATTTTATGCAATTTTGTTACCTTTTTCTTTCGAAAGAAGTGGAACTTTGGACGAGGCTTCAGTTTCAGTTTCGGCAACTTGACTCTTGGTAGATTGACACAAAGAAGGAACCTCTCGTACATTCTCTTTACCCGATTCTTCATCTTGACTGGCGTGTTTGGATGTGCGACGTATAGACCGCTGATACAGTGAAAACTGCGGGTTAACTCAAACCTAAGACTGTACAATGGATTCTCAGAGTACTACTGATGAAAGAGTATCACTTCAATGTACGAATGTCTCTCCAGAAACAATGCGATTGGTGGGATGTTCTTCAGTTTACTCCATCAGCCAATAAAAACAGAGTATTTCTTTTTGAAAATTTAAATTGACAAATCAGGTGATTCAAAACTGGAAGATATCCCTTGATGCACTGGAATTCCTATAAGAATCTGTCCTATCAGGATGAAAACTGGATTAATTTCGCCGAAAACATCGGTACCAAGCTAAGGAACAGTTTCAATGTCGGGATAAATGATCTGCTAATCCACTTTTTGATCAAAGATCAAATACAATTTCTAGTTAAAAGTTTTGCTGGTCAACAGGTACAATTGGCGAGGATGTGTGTGAAAAGAACACAGCACAATTGTACTGAAACTGGTCAATTCATGACAAGCAACCCACATGTAACAATGGATCCAGAAGTTTGAACAAGATCTTCTTGGCAGCAATGGTTCAAATGTTCCGCCGGAGAAGAGTGAAAATGCTGCTGAAGTTGTAGCTGTGTGGGAGGATAATGCGTAATTGCAAACGCCACATAGCCAGTCAGAAAAACACGACTAGAAGATGTTGAATTGAGTGTTACGACACGAAATTCTCTGCTAATTAGTCACAATTATGTCCACAGAAGAACACCTGAGAACTGCCGAACTGGACTGCTTTCCACACTGCTGGTCCAGTCAAATACTCCGAGACAATTATAGGCCGTTCAGTTATGGAAACGAGATTACTCGCCTTGTCGCCTGCTGGTAGCGTTGACTTTTTAATCACCGTGCGGCGACACAGAGAAGCCAGGAGCGGAAATCTGTCCCCGTCTCGAGCAGTAGGTGTAAATGACCACGGATAATTACCGGACCAGTCTTTGAGTCGAGGTCAAGAAGACGGTTTGTCCCTTAATTGTCCATGGGTGTTCCTTCACCAGCACATGCTCACCGTCTACGGAGTATGAATATTCTACTCCAGGTTTATGTTTATTCGAGGGTTTATCATGGATACACGACTTACTCCCTAGCAACCAACCC